>APFE030967168.1:186768-209818 GCA_000404065.3 Pinus taeda
CCATTTTCCATTCGGATCATTCCTCCCTCCTTAAGAAGCAATGGTCCCCATTGCGTAAAGTTCCCTCCTGCAAAGCCTTTGTTGAATATGAAGAGCCACTGAAGATAAGGGTTTTATGTGGTTAACCCAAAACCCTGATAAACAGAGATCCGAGGATAGAGATACCCTGTAATTCTTGTGACCAACTGTGATTCTGATAGTGTGCGGCCTAGCAAATGGACTTCGATGACAAGGATTTTATGCGGTTGACCCATAACTATGATGTTGGTTGTTGATGAAGTAGCAGGTGCCTACACAGCCTGGGGTGGGAGGGCACATCTCCAAATAATCCAAGCCGAATGCTGCTATTTTGAAACTAATGAATGTGAAGCAGGTGCCTACTAAAGTGGGGTGGGAGGGCGCGTCTCCAATGGGAACCCACTTCGAATGCTGCTCTAGAATTAAAATGGACATAACTAGGCCAATATAGCTTAGAATATTTATTATAACCTATTTTTAGAAGAAAAATGATCATTTTGCATCTTCCCATGAGTTGTAAATCCTTATCTGGACACTCTGAGATCTCAGATTCGCGTTGCAACAATTCTGCCGTCACAAAATTTCTGATAAAATAATTGATTTTAAATCAGCGATATCTCCCATATTTGAACTCTGATTCGACCCTTTTTTTATTTATAAATTGGGTGATTTTTCGAGAGGAATCCAGATATGGTATTTGTTTTTGTAAATTTTGTACCAAATGTTTTAGATCTAATCTGCAAATTCGCCACCCAAAAAAAATTCCTGTAAAAAAATGAAAAAATAAAAATTCTTCCTGCTTGACCCAAAAAAAGTGCTTTGTGGAGGTTGTAGCACATGCCTGAAGTTTGTTGAATATTGCTGAAAAACTTGAAACAGAAATATGCATCAAACCCTCATTCCCATGGAATCATAACCTGCTCTGATACCACTGATCCAGATCTTGGGGAGAGAGACCCTCAAGATCTGAAAAATTGTAAAGGCTACATTGTGGCGGAAAATCTGTCCTTTTACAAAATGTGACTTGTTACTTATAGTATTTTTCAGTTACAATACCATGGGTCAATTCCATGGGTGAATGAATACCATGGGTGGATTTTACAATACTACGGGTGGATGCCATTTACAATACCATGGGTGAATTCCATGGGTCGATGAATAACATGGGTGGATGAGTACCATGGGTTGATGCCATTTTCCATTTAGATCATCCTTGAACTATGTTACAAGGCAAAAACCCAACGGGGCAGGGTAGGTGCATCCACACAAAGGGGTCACAAATACCAAAGTTGGTATTGGCTAGTGCCTTTAGCTAGAAAATTTCCCTTACCCTTGTATTAATAGTGAATTTGGAGAGGATTCTAATATTATCTTTATAAGATTTATATCAGTTAAGATTGATGAATAAATTCATGAGACATGAGCTAGGATGTCCTTGCAAGGTGGTTGTTGATTATTTGAAGCTATGATGGCCATTATGTCAGGCCAGGTGGTCGCACTCCCTTGATTGTGAGCACGATTGTGATCAAGATGAAAGACTTCATAGTCTAGATTGATTGTTTAGCAGTGATAGTTAGTGGGCTCATTCACAAAATCTTCTATTTCACTAATCCTTTTTATAGAGTTGTCAGATTCAATTTCCAAAGGTTTTAATTACACTATAGAGTTGAGTTTTGAGAGAGTTGTGATTCACAGTGTTAAGTATAGCAGATATGACACTTGGACGAAGACAAGCATGGTAGAGGTATCAGACTCTATTATAAGATTACCTGCATATTATAAGGGACTTGGTTGGATTTTTATAATTTTATAAACAAGTTCCATGTCGTGGAAATGTGAAAAAAAATAGTGATATTGCCACCATGTGGCTCTTGTCATATATGGTTTTATACTTTTTCAAAAAATTCTCTAAGAGTTCACAATGCTAATATTCACTAGGGCTTTACAAAGTTTTATTATTTAGTGAAAGATTTGCCAAGATCTTACAATATTGTATAATTGAGTAAAATATTCGCCATGCCTGGTGAGAGATTCACCAAAAAATTATATATACATATTATATGATTGATAAAATCACCTTCCATTTTTCCTATATACCATGGAGATTCGCTCATTTATTATACATATAAATTTAGGGGGGGTTCTTAAAATTTTCCTTGATCCACATGCACATCAAATTCCTTCTTCCAATCTAGGAAGACTAGGATCAGCATGGTGACCATCTTTTCTTTTAACACATCCAAGCTCCCTTTACATTCTTCATTCCAACAAAATGTAACATCCTTCTTCAACAGTTTTTCCATTGGCACAGTAACTTGGGCATAGCTCTTGATGAACTTTCGGTAATAACCAGTATGCCCTAGCGTTGTGCACAACTGTTTGACACTTCTTTATGCCTCCAAAATGATTACAACCATGATCTTTGCTGGATCCACCATTAATCCTTGTCTACATACTATGTGATCCAACAAGATTATGAAAGGAACACAAAACAAACATTTCTTCAAATTTAGTGTGATCTGATACCTCTGGCATGTATCCAGCATCAAGCATAGACTAGCTACATGGCGCTTCACCAGGCCAAACACCGTCCAATCGTCAAAGTATAACTCCAAGAACTTGTGAATGAAGTCCTTGAATGCTATGATGAATACGCGTGAAAATATCGGTGGCACATTCTTCGATCCAAATAGCATTAAAATATACTGAAATCATCCCCATTCAGTTGTGAAGGTTGTCTTACTCCTATCTTCCGGTGCTATCTTGATTTGATGGTACCTCGGGAACCCATCAATGAATGAATATGCTTCATGTCCTCCTACATTATCCAACACTTCATCAGTGAATGGAGTCAGAAAAGGATCATGCACGCAAGCATCATTCAGCTTCCTGAGATATACACATATCCTTATTTCAACCTTCTACTTCTTTTCTTGAACTGTCGTAGGACTTAGCTAGTCAGACTCCTCCATTGTTTGAATTATTCCTTCTGCTAACATTTAATCCAATTCTAAGCGAACCCTTTCTTTGTACTTAGGATTCAGGCGATATGGCCTCTATTTCAAGGCTTCGCGTCTAGTTTCAATGTTATCCTCATTACTCCTAAATCACCTATTATCCCTTGTAGGTCTAAAAAATTTATAGGGAAAAAGCCCTAGTATTCGCAGAGCAATTCAATGAGCTTATCCACCGTAGAATCATCCCACTAGTCCCCTATTTTCACAAACTTTAGCTCCGCCTCTGTCCCAATGTTCATTTGTCTCATTTTCAGCAGTGCAATGATTTCTAGATTTTCTATTTGTGGCCCCTCAACTTCGCGGCGATCTTCTGTTTATGAGATATTAATGTTCCTTGCATCCTCATATTCCTCTTAAATGGTCACATTATAGCAATCTAGCGAGTGGCATAGCTGGGTGGTCCAATCTGGTTGAATCAAATCCAAGGGATCCTATGGGATTTTGAAGATCGTTGCTTTGACCTCCTGCAGTGCTTCATTAATGCACTCAAATCCATCTTCAAAGTTGAATGTCATCAAGAATCCCTGTCTCAAAATATCCCATTCGTATGTGCCATGGTGGAGCTCCATCTCCAAGTACTAATTCATAGGTATGACATCCAAGGTGTGACAGAAAAATGCACCCAATCTGGCTATGGTTCTGCTCCATAAGCATCGGTCCATTTGGCTATGTGATCACTGTATCACTCCTCCCATCATATTTCTCTTTTAATCACACCTTTAGGAAACCAAACTACACCTTCATTAATCTTCTATATTCGTGCCATCAATCGAAGTTGTCTTTATGCGTACCCCACCATATTGCAGGCATAATGCGTAGTGCTAAGTCCAAGGCTTGGAAGCGATGCTTCTCCAACACTTACCTTTCAAATGCATCTAGAAATTTTTCCATGTTAGTTAAACCATCATAGTAAGGCATACTTCTTACCTTTGATGATACGCAGCGGAGTGATTTGGTCATCATGTTATAACGTAGCGTAGACACTTCGTGTAATTGATTCTGCCAGTGTTCCAATTCCTCATTCGAATATGAGGTCTAGGAGCTCTTGCAGTCCCATGCAATACATCCATCACCTCTCGGATTCACCTAGTCTTGTTCTCATGCTATTATCTTATAAATCTGGTCCAAATCATAGTCACTTTCGTAATCAGGGACTGGTTCAATGTAGCATGGTCCTTCTGCAGGGTCCAGCAGTACTACTAGGTGGAGTGATTTTCTTTCAAATGACATTGTCCACTTCTTCAAATTGATCACCCCATTCATGTCGATAGCCCAGTTGATCCCAAGGAGCGCAGGGTAGGGAGTGATGTCATCCACAATCTCTATCACTTTAAAATCGGCCAACGTGCTCGCACCTTCAATATCGACTGTCACTCCCTATAATCCTCCCATGGGGATAATCTTTTACTAATTCACCATCCGTAATTTAATAGGAGATCACTGTAGCATAGGTCTCTCCATTCTCTCCCATGTCTATTTAGGCAAAACATTTGCGTCGGACCCTAGATCCAGAATAACTTGGTCCATTTCGTATTCTCCTATTTGCACGGTGAGCCTCAACTCACGCCCTGTTCTTGGCTTATGCTTACCAATTTTCTTGACCACTCACGATCCCTTAGGACCATTACCAGCACATTTATTTATCAACTCCTGTAATCCCTTTACGGCCTTGCTATCACATAGTAGCTTCATACACATCTCCAGAAAGGTAGTAAGCATGGATGGGTCCATTTCTTCAAACTACTTATCCTAACTTCCTGAGGTAGAGGCCTCAGCAAAGCTTTTCTTTGCTTCCCTTAAAGTTTCCTTCGCGCACTCCAAATCAAAGCCAACCTCCTTCTCTAGAGCTTTTCGAACCCATTCACCCTCTTCAGGCCACTTTCCCTTATCTTCACTAGTTTTAATTCCACTTCGCAGCATAATATTCACATTGGGTTCCTCTTCACGGGGTTTAGCCCTCATCATCTATAGGTTCTGCGTTGGTTGTTGAGGTTGCACCCCATTTTTGTGCATCTTAGCTATTATTACAGGGCGGTCTTCTATCTCATGGTCAAATTGATTGCAGTATTCGCACGACAGATGCATTGGGTTCGTTCATTCTCACGTGTAGTGTCATGGACCTCCACAATTGTAGAAAATAAATTTCCCCCAACCTCTCGTAGGTCCTCCTCCACCTCAGCCTCATCTGTGCCCCTAATATCCTCCTCATGGCCCCTAGCGCCTTGATTTGGAGGCCGAGCTTCTGTTTGCACTCGATACATGGGTTTTCTCTCCATCATTAACTCATAACTTCAATAATTACACTCATCGTGACCTACTGATTGGCAGAAGTTGCAAAAGAGTTGTTGTGGTGTCTGTACAAATTTATGCAACAAGTGGCAATTAACTGTAGCATGTTTTCCAGCTACTTGATAGATAGCACACCACAGCACGGGCCCTACACTTGGCCCTGCTTGAACTTCAGGCCTCAAAGGAATTTTCCCTCTTGCTGCAACATAATTCACGAAGGTTGGATAGTGATCTTTGTCATGCCCTTGACTTTTGCATTTCAGGCACCAAACTTCTTCGCACACCTCTAGTCAAACTACTCTATCCTTCTTCAGACTTTGAAACTCTGGGAAAAGGTTCTGTAACTGCACGTGAATCTATAGAACTCAAAAATTAGCATCTTGCATTGGCGTCTCATGCAATCTCATCGCAATATCCAGGGCTTCCACCTCGGTCCCAATCTTTTGTTATGATAAAGCAAACCTCAGATGAGACAAGAGCTAAGCCACAAACCATTTGCCATGCTACCCATCTGTGAGATTCATGTTAGCTTTGCGGATCATGCACTTCAATCTTTGATCTAGATCCTAGGGTGTCTCGCTAGGCTTAATCATGATCTCCTTGAATCTAATGATCGATTTCACTTCAGACTTAGGTCTACTAAATTCCTTATTCAGCATGGTCTGAATATCTGCTAATGAAGCCATCGGGATATCAATGCAGTACTTAACGTACCATGTTAACGCGCATTCTTTTAATGAAGTGGCCAACATTGCTTTCTTCATCTGATCATATGTAATACCCTAAGCTTCCCATACGACCTCTGAGACGAACCAAAACTAGTCTTGGTCCTCATTTCCCAAACCCTTGAAAACGGGCAACTTTATCACATTTTCCATATTGAATGGTGGCAGAGGTGGAGGCATTGTGGGAGAAGGCATATGTTGTGGAGGTGAATGCAGAGGTGAGGTGGGTGGATGGGGTATTCACAAGAACCCTCATCTTATTAGTTGAACAACGCTCTGCAGTGAAGCTTGTGTCGTTTCCTCATCATCATTTAGAGGAGGTTCGATTAGCGGGCTATATTCGGGGCCTGTTCTCCCTCTATCCCTAAAGATGTTCCCACTTTGCATAGCTCCAAACATCAAGGTAACTGCATAACCCACTTTTCACACAAGAGCACCTTAATCCAAGTATTTAAAGACCTTAAATACCTACCACGTGGTCCCTTGAAGAAGTGGCACTCTACTTCGTTGTAACTAACTAAAGTATCGACCATGAACTCTGTCACAAATCCTCCTATGATCTGATGAGCTAGTGATTGATGGTACATGTGATCTTATCTCCTAAGGATTCCAATCTCCGCACTAACTCCGAGGTCCGCACTATCATACCATCAAGCCTTCACCTTCCTTGGTTGTTTGCCAATTTAGCGATCTGCTCGTATAACTCAACCAAGAAGGAACATAAGAGGATTTTGTGCATATTTGTGTACATGTATCTGTCCAACCACTGTTCTTTTGTCAATCGTAGATTTATGTTTTCTTGCACTGCGAATTTGTGGATCTTTCTATCCAACCAATCTTAAATTTCTTTCTTAGTGGGATTCCAGTGATGCGACATCAGACATCTCTTTATGCAGATCTCGGTCTGAGTAATGGAACCATTTGTTGTCTTCGTGGGCCCTGACCCAGGTTCACCGTTAAGTTAGCCAAGCAAATCCCTACATTACTAGCCCTTTCGACACCAATCCATGGAGCATGGACTGAAGTCTCACCCAGAGCAATATGGGGGCGATGCTAGAACCAAGTTTTTGCACCCAAAGATGGTTATGATGTCATTTTTGTACCCCTTTATCTATCTTCACGCAGACCAATAAGCCCTCGAGGCTTATCGATATAACTTCCTCTTACCAGCCTCTAGACCTTCACAGAGGTCTATAACTATCTTTCGTGAACCCTAAATAGGCAATTTAACCACTTACATGCCTCTGTAATCACTCCTCAGTATGTTATTATCCAAATCAGCTTAAGTGTCTGATATCTTTAGCATGCATTAATATATTCTTCGTGTAAAAATATATTATTACTTGCATTCATAAAACAATGTAAATATATAGATTTGCGCATCAATACATCATTAGATCATAAACCCAGTATTCATCATATCATAATCACATTCATTCATAACAAAAATAAATAGATAAAACACAGGTATATCTAGAGTAATATTCTTTATTAATGCTTCAGATCTTCTTACAGACTCAAACTACCTTGCACACTTAGCTACAGGGGTATGTGCACTCAGCTGCAGACTTCTACCGTAGGCCTCTATGCACAAAGCTGCAAAGCCTCTCTTCTACTCTAAGACCTTTCTCTCTTTCTGTTAATGATCCATTACATTCATCATCATCAACTAATTGCTACTACCTTAGAATCTTCTATGACTCTCCTTTTTATATAATCCCATGGTCCGTAGACCATGGGTAGATCTTCTAAAGCCAACACAACTTACATAAAATAGAAGGGTAAAACCCTTTATGACTCTTTACATCTATGTGCTCCGCGACCACAAATTGCGGAGACCTTACACTTTAAATACAAAAACTTGGGATTTCTACCCCAAAACTTGGGCTTTTAGCCCCAAAAATGACCCAAGGGGACTCTCTCCCAACACCCTTGCAGCATTTCCTGATATTTTTCCTGTGTTTCCTGTAGCTTTGATGCGGTTTCCTGTAGGAATGCTTTTGCTTCCTGTAGTTCTTACTATGTTTCCTATAGGATACATTTCCCTTTTTGTGAAGGGGTCAAAGGTGGTTTAACTTGTTTTGTTGAGGCCGACTTGGTGACAGGTCTCCTAACATAGGTGATAGGTGACTTAGGAGAAGATTTTTTTGATGTTTCTTCTTCTTCCTTATTCTCTATAGGGAATACTTTATCTTGTTCTTTTGGTGAGTCCTCTATGATAATTGGAATCTTGGTAGGGTTTTGAGGTCTCCCTTGTTTAATTTGGGTGCTCTTCCTTGTTCTGAAGTAAAGGGGAGTTTGCCTCTATCTTTTCCCTTTTGATTTGACATGTGTACTTAGGGCAGTTAGAGCAGCACTTGCCTCCTTCTCCATAGGCTCTAGAGACACCCTTGGTGATTCTTCTTCTTCCCTGATCTATTTTTCAGGATTTTTTTCATCCTTTTATACTTCATCCTCTTTTTCATCCTCTCTTTCTTCTTCTTTTTCATCCTATTTTTCTTCTCTTTTTCATCGTCTCTTTCTTCTTCCTTTTCATCCTCTCTTTCATCTTCTCCCTCACTAGGAGTAGGGCTTTTGTCATACTCAATGTATCAAATTTCACCTTCTTCTTGTAGGTCTGCAAATGTTGACCATGCAATAGGGATTCTTAAATTGTTTAAAGCATCTTCCGGGATGAGTTTGACGAACCCATGATGTGCTAGTTGTTGATGTTTCCCTTCTTGTACCTTGATGCTCATGTCTATTATTGATTGTAACAGAAAATAAGGTACACTAAGTCTATTATGAGGATGTTTCTCCTCTCAAAATCTTAGCTCATGGAGGAGTCTAAAGTGGTACCCATATACTACATTGTATCTACCTTCACACGAAATATACTTGATGATGTGGTAACTTACTTCATTCCAAGGATATGGAATGCTTTCCCTTCTAACCCAATTTTTGTCTTCAATTGGTTCTTCTCCTTCCAAGAAAAAACCCTTCTTTTCAAGAGTGTTGTTAGTCTTGTCCTCTTTTCTCCACTGCAACCCTAGGGGCAGTGTAGTTATCCTGGTAATACTCTTAATGGTAATTTCTACTAAAAAACCCTTCACTACAGTAGTGGCACTGGCTCTAGTGAGAGGTATGAGTGACATTGAAAATTATCTAGCTACATCATCATCATATCCCCTCAGTAGCTCAAAGAACCCCATCCATGAATGCCTTGTAAAGATTTCTACCACAGGAGATGCTAGTGTATTCTGGTTGCGCTAGTGGACCCTCTTTTGTTGAAACCTCTTGTCATATTTTTCTGGCAAATTTTTTTGAATGAGGTTTGGGTGGCTATAGTTTAGGAAATTTTATAGGTGATGAGGTTTTGAAGTTTATCCTTCATTGGCTTTCACACAAATTTTTCTATCTTTATGCGTACTGCAAAGACTTAAAAGAATTGAGGATTTCTTCTTTTTTCTACAAATGAGAAACACATAAGGTATGGCACCTACCTCCCTTTTCTATGCTTTGGTGATGATAACTCTTGAATTGATGGCCCTCGGTGTCCTCTTACAACTTTGTGATAATTATCCCTTTATCCTATAGTTTTCCTGTAGTTTCCTCTAGGTTCTCTTGTTTGTTGTAGGTGCTGACTATTTCCTATAGGTGCTCATTTCAGGAAGGTTGAGAGTAACTTTTTCCTTTGATGACTCCTCGAGGTTGCCTCTACATTTAGATTTTCAAAATAACCAGTACTCCGCATGGGAGTGAGTGATTATTTCTATTTGTGGATGATTTCGTTGGGTGATGTGCTGCCTGGGTGAGTATGAATACCTCCTTTTGGACAGTTGGTCCCACTACAAGTTCATCATATCACCTTTCCTCGTAATCATCTCTAACTTTTATCCTCCATAACTTAACCAATTTTTCTATTTATTCCCCTTTTTTTATGTGACCTTGCCACATGTGTAGTTTACTAACCCCTTTTCTTCTCATTATCTAACCGATGGTAGCCAAGTTAACTGGCCACCTTCACTTATAAAACCAACTTCCTACATATTCCTACAATTTAATCATATTCGTACCTATGAGGGAGTATTGGTGAGATGACATACTTGTGATGGGCCTCTAAATTAGACATAAATTAAGGCCCATGTCTCTAATTTAAAACATAAAGTAAGGCTTATGACCATCCTTCAGCACATTAAACCTCTCTTTTTGCATTAGATAATATATTTTTAACTTTAATATATTCATTAGGAAGGTTAATGAATAATTGAATATTTGTGCCTAATATTATTTATTTTTTGTGGAATATTATGAGAATATTAGGCAAATTATGAAGAGCTGGAGGAGGATATAATTTAGGGACTTGTTCCCTACTACTAGAGGATCAATAATAAATAATAAATCAACAATATATTATGGAATTATGACACAAATTGTGGAACTCCAATGATTGAGAAAATCTAGGAATGTGTTCCACTAATCAAGGGATTTCGGTTGGGAAATCTTCCTCCATTCATGGGGAATGATTCTTAATCATTTTTTATAAGTAGCAAGTCGAATTTGCCTCTAGGGAATGATTGAGAAAATCTAGGAATGTGTTCCTTGCAATTTAATGCAAATTCCTATTATTGGGGACTAGATCTACTAATCAAGGGATTTTAGTGGGGAAAGCTTCCTCCATTCATGGGGAATGATTCCTGATAATTTTTTATAAGTACCAAGTCTAATTTTCCTCTAGAGAGAGTTTTTTTTATTAGTGTTATTGTGGAGAGATCTTGTATTCTTGCAGCTCCATTGTATTTTCTTGCAGGGATGTAATTCTATTGATGAAAATAATCAAGATTGGTGTCATGTTTAGCTTCTAAATCTTGTTCTCCTCCATAGTTCTCTAAGTTTCCTTGGTCTTGGCCATCCTCGGAACCTCAGAGCCCTTTTGTATCATTTTCTTTCCTTCTTTTCACTTCTTATTCACATGTATCTCTTGTTTTTATTTCTCTATATTTCTACATTTAGTATTAATGATTTCATGCTATAGGTTTGAGTTAAATAGTTGATGTAAGTTATTTTGCAGGATCAAAATCATTATTTCATCCTTGGAAAATCTTTTTAAGTTCATAATAATCATTGGTTTGCTTGGATTATTCTTCTTATTCCCAAATCTAGATTGTTGGACCTCCTTTTTAGCAAAGAACAGTAAATTTATGCCCTTTTTTAGAGAATGCTAACGATCTTAAATCGAATTGATTCCACTCACACTATATCACAAAAAAATTCTAGTTCATAACAAAAACTACCCCATTTCATTTTCACTTGATTTTTGTTAGGCTTTTTTTAGATTTACTAGGTCACTAGTTTTCAAATTTCTAGATTTTTCGACTATTAATGTTTTCTTATTTTTTTTGCATGGGTTAACAGAGGTCTTTTTGATTGATTCCACTTGGAGTAGGGACCTAAGACATCCTAGTTAATAAAAAAATTTGTCCCATCCAATTTGGGTTTGATTTGCTTGGTCATGTAACCCTCACCAATTTCATCATTTCACAAGGAAACTTCTCCAAGCTTCTTGAGCAAATCCATCCATCTCCCAACTTTGGTTTTGAGTTCTAAGTGATCCTAGGTATTTTCTCACTCCATTCCACCCATATACCACCTTACCTAAGCCTTTCATCACCTCCAACACCTCACATTTTTCTCTTGGCTATATCCTGTAGGTTCACTATAATTCCTACAGGATCATCCTATAGGTTTCTAGTACATCCTATACGTTTTCCTGAAATGGCCTGTTTTAAGGCCGAATTGAGAGAAAATCTCTACGAAGTCACCAAAAGCCTCCCAAGGGTCTCCCACACCATCCAACCATCTCCTAACCCTTCCATCCAACCTCCAACATCCTTAATTCACCTGCCACATCACCAAAAGAAATTAGTTTGCATACTTGATTAGAAAAGACAAAAAGACAAAAACAAGATTTATTTCAATCCCTTTACTTGCATATTAGTGATGTTTTATGCTTCTTACTTACATACTTAGATAGTAGCATTTGGTTCATGATAATTTAGCATTATTGTAAAGCATAGTTTCTTGGCATTTAATTAGGAAATGGTGTGCTTTAGCATTGAATTTCCGTCTCTTTCCTTGTACTTTCTTTCTTGCAATAGGTTAAGGTTCCATTTCGAACATTTCATTCTTTGCAATTAGTTTAGGATTTGACTTCAGTACATGTACTCCATTACATCATGAAAAAAAAGGAAGGACACATTGTATGTCACACATATAGTGCATGTACCTCTTAAGTTTGTACGAACCCCAGGTTGATAAATAAAGTCAGTAGCCTTGGGAGTTGTACCATTCGTGTTGCAATATCGAGGCTCATGAACCTATTGATCCGTTTCCTTACTGATGGATGCTGGAGAGTGGTGTCAATTTTTTGTTCTTGACCTAGATGCATATTCTTCAACTGTACCTTTTTCTTCTTCTTTTGTTGATGATTTGTTCCTTTGATGACGTACAAGTGCTGGCTTTTGTTGCTGCTGAGCTCTAAAGTAGCTTCCTTATTCTTGTAGTCCTTGTGTTGAAGGTGGGTTGGAGTTACTATGGCCTTTTTTGTTGAATAGGCTACTACAATATTTCCTATAGTATGTCTACACGATGTCGTGTAGCTGCCTTTTTCTTGAATTTCTGCATCCTTTATCTTCTCTGAAGTTGAATGGGTATTGGAATGAGTCAAAGATGTGGTTATGGAGTGGAAAGTGAGGTAGGTTGTTGTTGGCATGACCCCTTTGATGTTTTTTTTCTTCTCCCCCCTTTTTTAATTTTTATTTATTTATTTAATATTTAATTTATATATTATTATTATTATTATTATTATTATTATTATTATTATTATTTATTTTATTTTTATTTTTTATGCTCTGATGGATGCAGGGGTGACATGGTCATGAAGGGTGTTGGATGAGGTGTGGTGAGGTTAATGGATTTTTTCATATTCCAAAATAGGCTTGTGTCACCATTTTTCCACTAGACTTCCCTTCTTGTAATTTTTCAAGAGCTCCTGTAATACCTATAGGAAACTCCTGTAGTATTACATGGATTCTGTAGAAAACATATAATTACTTGGAATTGGAATCTAGAGTTGAGTATGGATGGAAGAACATGGGGATTATGGAGGAGATGAGGTGGATGAAGGAAAACATAGTTTTTTGTAGGGCCTGTTGTCCTCTGTATCTTGTGCTCATCATCTTCTTGCAAACTTGCAAAACAAAATTGTTATTTTTGTATGCTTTTTTTTCTCTTTTTTCTTTTGAAAGACAACTAGGCTGCCTCGAAGGAGGTTTTCATCCTTGTTGCCTACCCTGGGTGCCTCAAAAGAGGTTTTCACCCCGAGATATTTTATTTTATTTTTTTTCAATACTCTTGGGCCGCCTCAAGAGGTTTTCAACCCAAAAGTTGGACTTAGGTGCCTCATGGAGGTTTTCACTTGGGTCTCTTTATTTTTTATTTTTATTTTTATTTTATTTTATTTTATTTCTTTTCTCTAAGAACTTGGTGAGGTGGAAGTCGATATTTCTTCAATCACCATCACTGCCTTGCTAATGCTACTGATGAATTCCTACTTTGATAAGAGCTTTTGGTACACTTTTAACCTATACCCATTGATAAGCAAAGGGATATCATCTGCATTGATGGTTCTTATTTGAACAAAGCCATTATCATGGCACTTTTCTATCACATATGGTCCCAGCCATCTGGTCATTAACTTGCCTTTGAAATCTTTGTACCAGGAGTCGTATAGCAAGGCCCAGTTGCCTTCTTGAAACAATTTGTTCTTGATATTTCTGTCATGCCAAATTTTCCTTTGAACTTGAGTCACTTCTGTGTGTAGGAGGGCCTGCATCCTAAATTCATCTAACCCATTCAACTGGAGTAACCTTTCTTGTTGTACCCTTGTGACATCTAGATCCAATTGTGTTTCCATCCTTAAGGTGTTGTATTCAAATTCAATGGACAGAAGGGCTTTCTTCCCACAGGCGAGATCATAAGGAGTGAAGCCAGTGGTTGTCTTCCAAGTAGTGTTGTAGGTAGGGGTGGCCTCCACCGATTTGTCTGCCCAATCTTTTCTGCTGCTGCTAATCACTTTGGTCAAAACAATTTCCAATTCTTGGTTGGTGACTTCCACTTTCCCATTAGCCTATGGGTGGTAAGGAGTGGACTTTGTGTGCTTGATCTTATGTTTTCTTAATAGATTTTCAATCATGTGGAATGTAAATTGACTGCATTGATCAGTGGCCAACTCTCTAGGGTATCCAAAATTATAAGACAAATTCTCCCTCCGGAATTTGGCCACTTTTTCTTCTGTGGCTACGTTGATAGCTTTGGCTTCAACCCACTTTGTTAAGTAGTTGGCGCACACAATGGTGTGCTTCTTTTGTCTAAATGTTGGGTCAATGGGCCCAATGAAATCCATGCCCCACTTTTCAAATGGCTCGAAAGTCACTTGAGGTTGCAGAGGCATTTCATCCTTGGGGGTAGGCTTCCCCATCCTTTGGCACCAATCGCACTGGCTAGTATACATTTTTACATCTTGGTGGATAGTGGGCCAATAATAGCCAGCTTTTAGTACCTTGAATGCTATTCTTTTGGTTGAAAATTTCTCTCCATAAGGCCCATCATGATAGGCCAGAAGGATGTCAAAAACCTCCTCCTCCCTGACCCATCTTCTTAGAATTTGATCTAGACCCACCTTGAAGAGATTTCCCCCAATCTAAGTTAATGGGGAACTTTTTCTTATGATTATGCTCTTTTCCTTAGAAAAGAAATTTGGAGGGAACTATGCAGATACCAAGTAGTTTTCTATGTCAGCAAACCATGGAGAGAGAACTGAAATGACAAATAA
Organism: Pinus taeda; assembly: GCA_000404065.3. Taxonomy (NCBI): domain Eukaryota; kingdom Viridiplantae; phylum Streptophyta; class Pinopsida; order Pinales; family Pinaceae; genus Pinus; species Pinus taeda. The sequence continues at coordinate 201,690 of APFE030967168.1, forward strand.
ATGTTCATCTGGTAACTGATCATCAACCATTCCTTCCTCACTTGTAGGCAAAGTCAATCTGGATAAAAAATATGCAACTATATTATCTTTTCTAGGCTTATCAATAATATTTAGATCAAATTGTTTTAATAAAAGTAACCATCTAATAATCCAGGCATTTACGTCAGGTTTGTTCATCAAATATTTAATTGCAACATGATTGGTATGTACAAATGTCTAGTAACCAGTAATGTAATGCCTAAAATTATTCAATGAATGGACAACATCTAGAAGATTTTTTTCAGTTACTGTGTAGTTTAACTCATATTTCAACAGATTCTTGTTGATGAAGTAAATTTCATAATATAGCTTGTCATCGATCTAGCCTAGAGTTTCTCCTATAGATTTGTGAGAGGCATCAACATGAATGTGAAGAGGAATAGCCGAGTTTCGTCCTCAGAGAATAGGTGTGGTATTCAATTTGTCCTTTAGGGTTTCTAGGGCCTCTTGGTAGCTTTCTAAGCATAAAAATTCAGAGTCTTTGGCCAATAATCTAAATAAGGGAGAGCCTACCTTGTTGAAATATTTTATAAATATCCTATAATATCTGGCTAACCCTAAGAAACTTCTGACATCCCTCTGCTTCTGTGGGGTAGGGACCCTTTTTATGATGGCCATCTAATTTGGGTCTACTTGTAGTCCTTCCTGGGATGTTGAGTGACCTAAAAAAGTCCTTGCAGTCATTAAGAATTCACATTTTGGTATAGGTTCATTTCAATGCATTTGTTTAACACCTTTCCTAGGTTAGAGAGAGCCTCTTGGAAATCACACCCATAGGGGGCAAAATCATCCATATAAATTTCTACTGCATCATGGACTAGTTCTGAAAAGATGCTCAGGACTGCTCTCTGGAAATTGGTAGGGGCATTGCATAAACCAAAAGGAAGGACCCTATAAGCAAAAGTATCCCAAGGACAGGTGAGAGTGGTTTTATCCTGGTCCTCTAGGCTAATCTGGATTTGATTGTAACTGCTAAATCCATCCAAGAAGAGAAGAACTTCTTTCCTACCAGACCATGTAATAATTGGTCAATGAAAGGTAGAGGAAAATGGTCCTTCTTTTTGGCTTTGTTTATCTCTCGGTAATCCACACAGATCCTCCGCTTTCCATTTTTATTTATAACCAACACCAGAGGAGACACCCACTCACTGTTCGATATGGGGTAAATTAATCCTACATCCAATCACTTCTATAGTTCCTCTTTGACTATATTGTTGAGGGTTGGATTCATTCTCCTTTGGGGTTGGTGGATTGGCTTTCAACCTTCCTTGATGTAAATGTGGTGAGTACACACCGAAGGGTGCACTCCCTTCATTTTTTGGAATTCCAAGAAAAGGCATCCAAACACTCTCTTAGATTGTTACATAACTCCTCTTCTTGGTGTACAGAGAGAGGGGTTGATTTTCAATGCTCTTTCAGGGCCTAATTCTATTGTCTTGACACAAGTAGTGTTTGATTTAGTTGAGGATAGATCAATCAAATGGTTTTCCTTGTCTTCCTTCACTACTTCCTCCACAGACATTGTGTTGGGAGTTTGATGTTGGAGGATGTGTTCAATGAAGTCATCTTCATCAGGCTGTCCTCTTGCTATGGTAGTTTCTAGGGTATATATTTTGGAGGAGTAGACTTCATATTCTTCCTCCTCTTCTAGCCATAAAGGTAAGTCATGCTCTAGGGATGGTTGAGAAGGAGGGTATAGGACCAATTGTTTGGATAGATGCCCATTTTTTATGGTCATATTTCCATCCCTGCAGCTTATATAGGCATCGACAATGGCTAACCAAGGCCTCCCAAGGATGAGAGGATAACCATTGAATTTGGTCTTAGGATATAGAACTAAGAAGTCAATAGGGTATTCCCAGGAATCAATGGAGACCATCACATCCTCAAGAATTCCCTCGGGAGCTACTATGGATCAGTCTGTAAGATGAAAGACTGTCGTGGTATTCCTTAATGATCCTTGGAGATTCAACTTGAGCATAGTGTCCTTAGTCATAACATTGATGGTAGCCCCATGATCAATCAGGGTATGGGGAACAATGGTACCATCAATGTGTACATCTAATATAGGAATCCCAAGATATAGATAATTTGGGAAAATTACCCACTCAAACATTAAGTCGAACAACTGTCCAATGAAATTAATGGTAGGGGTGTCTTTCTTTCACCTTCCTGGGTATTTGAAACACTTTTCCTTGATTGGCTTGTTGTAGATGGGGATATCTTTGATAGCTTGGAGAAGCGAGATTTTGACACAGATTTTTGAACTCACCCAGAAGTTCAGTCTCTTCTAAGGTGTGCTGGACTGGATGGGTTAACATTTCAAGAAAGGGGTGGATTCACTCAAGGTACACTTTCCTCTCTTTCCTCATCACTCTCCCTAGGTGGAGATGGATGTTGGTTATCTAGAAGAACTCTCCTAGACCTAAGCTTAATTTCATGAATTTTCACAACATAGGTAGGGTAGGATGTTTCTCCACTATAGACATGTTGTGCCTGTCTATTGTTCGGGTTCAGGTTTGGTTGGGCATGCATATGAGGTTGCTTCAGTGGCGTAGGGTGGAGGAGTTATGGTTGATATGGAGGTGAAGGTAATAGAGCTGGAGCTTGGTTGTATGAGAGCCTCCACTCCTGGGGTGGTGCATTCCACTGATGTTTTAGAGGAGTATATGGATGAAATGGTTGGTTTCCTGATTGGGAATGGTATTAAGGTGAAAATAACGAGGGAGAAGGTGTAGACTAGGAAGGATGAGCAAGGGGGCACCAATGGGGAATGAATGTATTTTGATTAGGGTTGTAATATGACTAGGATGACCCTTGCATGCCCTGCTGGTATGGTTGAGGTCCATGAGGCCTCCTTTGATTTATGTAGCAGAGTTGTTCAGTCACCCCTTCAGTATCCTAATACACAACTTTTAATCCAGGCAAAGAAGGGCACTTTTCTGTGGAGTGGTTTTCCTCACAGACCGAGCAAATTTCTATAAGGTTCAATGGACATTCATTCCTAGGGTGCCTCCTCATGCATCTAGGGTAGAAGATGGCTAATTCTCTCTCTTCTTCCTCCTGCTTGCTTTTGATCTGCATAGTGTCCATTTGCAGAGCAAGTGTTTGCAGCATTTCACTCTTAAAGTCTTCCAACATGTTCCAAATTTCACTTTTTATGGATGTATTGGAAGAGGGTGAATTGGCCACCACTTGATTGGCCATACCCTTCTTTCTAGATGCCCTAGAATGATTCTTGAAAACTATCTTGATATCATCATAAGGTAATTAGTAGATGTCCCCTCCTAATAACAGGTTTAGGGTTTCTAGGAGATCTTCCCTGATCCCCTTGAGAAGGACTAACTTAAGTGATTTGGGATCAAGGGTGCACCTAGCCCTTTTGTAACTAAGTTTGAACCTTTCCTATAATCCTCTAAGGACTCCTCATGTCCCAAGGTCATTCTAAAAATTTCCTCTTTGGTATCTTCGAACCTACAGTAGTCCCTATACATGTTGTTTAAAGCTTGTTGCATTTGAGCCCAAGTGGTGATACTATCCCCAGGTAAACCCATGAAATAGTGCAGGGATGCATCCTTGACAGTGGATGGGAATAATTTCAACTTCTAATCATCAGAGGTGTAATCATAAGTCCTTCATATGACAACAAATTCAAACAAAAAAGTTATCTGGATCTTCTGAGGTCAGACCATGGAAGTGAGGAAGAGAAGAGGGTATTATGTTTTTAATATTGGCATCCCAATTAGTTTATCTGATGGGAAAAACACCCTCAACTCTTTCCCTGTCTCCCCTTTCATTTCTATTTTTCAGCAATTGTGTCAGTTGGTGGAATGATTTCTTCTTCTTCCCCTATAAGCTCTTCAAAAATCTTTGATTGTTCACCTAAGGGGTCCTCTAACTAACAACCACCGAAGAAGAGGAAAGGTTGGCTATTTGAAGTGGTGGGGGTATTTGGCAGAAATTTTCCTAAGTTATCCCTATTCCTACAAGGCATGAAATGAGTGTTTTTTTTTTGGAGTTTTAAACTGCTTGTAGAATTGCAAGAAAACAGAACTAAATTGCAACTGTTTTTTGAATGGAACTAATTGCAGAATGAAAGAAATAAGAATAGGAAGAATTAAATCATAAATCACATCTACTAAGACACCTCCCAGAAAATGGTGCCTAAGAGTGATGAGCACCAGTACTGCATTAAGGATGTTGCAACTCTTGGGGCTACATGTTGGCTTGAGGGGGCCTGACCTAGGTTCAAAGTTAATTAGCCAAACAAATCCCTAAACGACTGGCCTTTTCGGCAATAGCCCATGGAGCACGGACTGAGGTCTCACTTGAAGCAGTATGGGGGGATGCTGGAACCAAGTTTCCACACCCTTGAGATGTATGAGTGGTCGGTTTAGTCCAACTATGAATACCTTCGCGCAGGTCACTTTGCGCACTGTCATGATCTGTGAGACCTTCGCGATCTATTATAACTACCTTCACATAGCCCTAACTATGGGCTGAGATGCTTTCGCGCTGCTAAGGTAGCAATTTGTGTTATTTCCCCAAGTTACACCACGTATCTTACTTATCTTCTTATAGTTGTTAGTTAACTTCGCGTAAATAGATAATTTATCTTATATTCACTTAATCAACACAATCATATAAGTTCACGCATCATATAAACAACATAAATGTAATTTATACCCAATACATTCAATGCCGAAAAATGTAAATAAATACACGAGAATGGTATAAAATTTCTCTTTATTAATGCCTCAATTGGTTACAGACTCAACCTGCCCTGCGCAATCAGCTGCTGGGGTCCGCACACTCAGCTACAGACTACTAGGGCTTTGTGCACTCACTATAGAGCCTTCTCCTATTCTACAACCCAAGACTCAACTCTATAGTTATAGAAGACTCAATTCTTCATCCTTCATTCCTCCATTGATTCAATGATTTACAAATTAGAGCCTCGCTCTATTTATACAATCCCATGGTCCACAGACCATGGTAGATATCTAAGTTGACATTATATTTACAAAAATGAGGGCAGGAAATCCTATGACTCATTTACAGGTTCGCACTCCGCACCCACAAAATGTAGAGTCTTTACATCGGATTTAGTCAAAATTTGGGCTTTAAGCCCCAAAACTTCCTATGGGGGATCATGCGCCCAACAAGTTCCCAACACAAACATCATGACTCGCCCTTGAGTCACTCTATTGGTGTGGAGATCTTCGAATGGAGACCTCCCAACTCTACCCAGACAGCTGCAAGGTTGGTAGCGCACCGAGAAGTTGTCTGTTGTACCTCCTGCGACTAGTTAGATGGCCAGGCCACTTGTGTATGGCTTCAACTGACTACCATTTACTTTTCCTAGGAAGAGTTTGCCATTTTCACCAACTACACTGTACCACCATCTGTGATTTCATTAATAACATATGGTCCCATCCAATGCATTTGGAGCTTCCCTGGCAATTTATCAAACTTGCTATCATATAACAACACTAAATTGTTTACTCTAAAAGTGCACAACTTGATATGTCAATCGTGCCAGGCCTTTTTGCGTTGCTTTTGTACATGTTGATGGAATCTAGCCAAAATCCATTCTTCTTTGAGTTCCTCCAACTGCGCGAGCCTCTCCTCCATGGTGCCATGGTCCGTCATACCTGTGAGAACTACTACGCACAAGCTAGGCACGATATACTCCATTAACATTACAACTTGCACTCCATAAACCAACCTAAAAGGCGTATGTCCCATCAATTTCTTGCATGTTGTCCTATAAGCCCATAATACTGCAGGTATGCGTAGGTCCTAGTCACTTCATTATGCATTGAATACTTTTGTTAGCATAGTATCCAATACTTTGTTAAATGCTTCTACGGCCTCGTTAGCCTGTGGGTGATATAGTGTGATTTTTTGATGATACACCTAAAACTCTTCCGTCAGCGCGCTAATCGTTTCATTCAGGAAATGTGTACCATAATCGCTCATCAAGATCTTCGAACAACCAAATCGTATCAGTAGGTGGTCAAACAGAAACTTTGCGGTCGTTATGGTTGTGCAATCTTTTATTGGCTACGCTTCTGCCCAACACATCAAGTATTCTGTCATAGTAATAATATATCTCACGCCTGTCTTTCCTTGCGGTTTGATAGGTCCTAAAAAGTTGATCACTCAATTCTCAAAGGGTTGCAATGTCATTTTTAGATTCAATGGAATCTCATCCCTCTGTGATGGCTTACCCATTCTTTGACATACATCACATGCCTTGCAATGTGCTTTTGAATCCTGATGAAGGGTCAGCCACCACAAGCTTGCAAGGAGATAACCTTCTGCACAGTTTCTCTCCCTGCATAATGACCTCCTGCAGGGCCCCCATGCTCATCCACGAGGATGCTACTTTGTTCAAACTTTGGTACATACCTTTGTAGTATCTCATCGTTCCCCATCTTATACAGGTGCTCCACAATGATATAAAAATATGTCACGCACACCACTAGTTCCTTGTTCTACTGGACAGAGTAACCTTCCAGCGCAGTTCCGATTGTTAAAAAGTGAATTATATCTTCAAAATGTCCATCTGCTATGTGCACAGCAAAAGCTTGTGCTTCGGGTTGTCCTTCCTCCAAGCTGTTAGGTTCCTCCCCTGTCTCAATGAGGGACAGGTGATCAGGTCTCAGGTTCAGTCGTCCAGGCTTCACAAGAACTTCAAAATTGTATTCTTGGAATAATAAAAGCCACCTACATATGCGCCCCCCAACATGGGCTTATTGGCCAAGTATTTCAGCGCAGAATGATCTGTATACATCTTGAAGTGTCCTCCTAACAAATAGTGCCAATATTTTTGGAGCGAATACACCATAGCCAGGCCCTCGCGTTCGGTGGTGGAATAGTTCTTTTCTGCTTTAAATAATCTGCGACTCGCGAATGTGATAGGGTGATCCAAGCCCTCTCTGCCATCCTGTGTGAGAACTGCCCCCAGTGCTATACATGACACTTCAACATGAACATGGAATTCTTTCTTCTAGTTCAGGAAGACAAGAATCACCGTAGTCACCATCTTCTCCTTTAAGATATCCAAGCTTCTGTTACAGTCATCATCCCAGTAGGATGTGACATCCTTCTTCAATAGTTTTTACATTGGCACGGTGATTTGGGCGTAACTTTTGATAAACTTTCTGTAGCACCCCATATGTCCCAAGGTAGTGCATAGCTGTTTCACATTGTGCATTGCTTCCAAATTCAGAAACACCATGATTTTTGCGGGGTCTACCATCAGCCCTTGTTTACAAACCACATGTCCCAACAGGTTCCCAAAAGGAATGAGGAACATACACTTATTGAGGTTAAGCACGATTTGGTATCTTTGGCATGTACCCAGAATCAAGCACAGGTTCTCTACATGGATCCTAACCAACCCAAATACAGTCTAGTCATCAAAATAGACCTCTAAGAATTTATGAATATATTCCCTGAACACCACAACAACTATGCATGTTACACTGAAATTTGTCACCATGACTATCTGCAGTTAATATGGCTCCATCAATAGTCATAATATCCTCCTTGTCAAGCCTCATACCTCTGATCTTCATGTCAAACTTCAAAAAGAGAGAAAGTCACTTAAAAACATGTTTATCTCTGGGTACGCAGGTTCTCTCTACCTTGCCTGCGTGTACGCACTCCAAACACACTGTACCTGCGTACTTGTACGCTCTGTAACCCAAAGGATGGGTGCGTACCCCTGTAAAGGTCAAAAGGCGCGAGTTTCATCTTTAAAAAGTTACTTGTGGTCGGTCACTTCTAGAGCCTTCTAGAAGAGTGTTTGACGTGTATTGAGCGCCTCCAGATGGTTCATGCATCCCTATGATAGAGGAACTTATCCCATCAATAGAGGAGCTACCCCATCCAAAAGAGGGAGTATCCCATTGATGTTGGAACTGAATAACTTCCTCTAGAACACTATAAATACAGGCCTTGGGCAGAGGAGGGGAGGTTGAAAGCTAAACATTCCAAAGGGTAGATGCTGCTGGAATTAGGACTTCCATTGTTAACTTGTGAGGAGAGATTACCATCCTTGCTTGTTGCCATATTGGAAG
>APFE030967170.1:3678-77277 GCA_000404065.3 Pinus taeda
ATTGTTAGGTCGGCTGGGTTATATTGTGACTCTTTAGACTACTATATATAGAAAGGAGGTTTTGTCATTTGAATCATCCAAGAATTGTTCATTTGTGTAATGTAAAGGAGGTTTCCCCCTCGAAGAAGCTGAATTCTAAGACGTTCAACTATCTTTTCTATCTTTTTGTGAGTTGGTTTCATAACAAAAAATTTTGACAAACAATACGATATAAGCAATCTTTACCTAAATATTGGATATTATACTTTTACCTCACAATTCACCATGCAAACCTTACCTCTTAACGATAGTGATATTGTTTTGGGTTTACCCTGGATGGAAACTCTAGGTTCCTTTTTTCTAAATACAAAGAAGAAGTTTTTAATGTTTTCTTACAAGAAGAAGAAAATAACGCTCCAAGATTTTACACTAAAACCAAATTCAGTAACACCTGAAGATATCTCAGGTATTTCAAAAGTAATGTCTCAAAAAACTAAAATGGTATTACAAAATATGCAAAAAGAAATTGACAAAATCAATGTTGACGAAAATGAAGAAGTTTCTCGACTTAAAAACCATAGTGAAAAATTGTTGATGCAAATTAAGAAACTTAAGAAGAATAAGAAGGCATTAGAAAGCCAGGTACAACAACTTATCAAGAAGGAAGCATCAAATGTAGGAATTCAAGCTGATGACAAAACAACAAATATCGGTTCAGTGAATGTCACAACTCAGGAAGAAGACAAGCGAGTTGAAGAAAAGATGTGCTTGGATGTTGCAGTTCAAACAATGAACATCCTCAGTGAATGTTTCATAACCAACTCAAAAACATCTTTGCCAGAAGAAAATATAAAAATTGTCGCATGCCCAGTAAGGAAAAATCAAACAAAAAAAGTTTCATATCGACATCTAAATCATGAGAATAGACGAATCAACCATGCTACATATTTGAACCAGTCAGAAATGAAACAACAAACTAATGTTCCAGAGAAGAGTAATGTAACCTCAGCCCAGTGCTACGAGGACAAGTCGTTACAAAATTCTAGTGATCAGAATGCTATACACAAGATTAATCTTAGATGGTCTGATCCCTTCTCGGTGCGAAAATTTTTTTTGTCACCTAGAAGATCATATCAGCTTGTATCGACGAAGATGACTATTCCAAGACAGAAAGACATTTGAAGCCGAGATCAAGCCTTTTTCATCGACAAGCTTTGAGGACAAAGCTTTTTGATGAAGGAGGCAATGTAACGAATAAAATATATAAATAATATAATAATGTTAAAGATAATAATCATAAATAATAATTAGTTAAGCTAGTAATTAGGTTGAAGAGGCATGTCTAATAGGACATGACTCTTCATGAAGAGATGCTTGGTATATAAGCAAGCCTCTCGTTCTCATTTGTAAATCATTCATTATCATTCTCATTCTTATTCATTTATTTAATATAATATTCTATATACATATTTCTTTTTACCATTGAAGTTTGTTACTTCACTCGTAGCCATGTACTCCTCTGTCAAACTGAGTGCAACCAATATTTTTTTCCTGTTGTACCAAGAAACTGTCGTTGACCCAATACTAAAGATCCCTCCTAATGTGCTCTTCCTATCAGAAGGATTCCTTACCCAATCTGCATCGGTGAAGCCTTGAAGCTTCACTCCCTCTATCTGTATGTACCATAATCCATACTGAGAAGTCCTCGTGAGGTGTCTCAACACATGCTTTGTCTCCTTCCAATACAGCTTGGTAGGCCTAACCATCGCTTGACTAAACTAGTTAACTGCATAGCACATATCCGGTCGTGTGCTAACTAAGTAAATGAGTGAACCCATAGGATGTTTGTAAACAATAGCTTTCACTACTTCTCTTGAAGTAGCATCCTCCTTCCTCCAGTTACCTACAAGAGGAGTCTCCATGGGTTTGTTTCTCTCCATGTGGAATCTCTTAATTATCTAGTTCGCATACTTTCCCTGAGACACAAACAACTCCCCATCTCCCTGCCATACCTCCATGCTAAGAAAGTAATGCATGCACCCCATGTCTTTCATCTCAAACTCTCTTCTAAGGTCCAACTTGCAAGATTTGATCAATTGATCATCACTTATCAGTATGAGATCATCAACATAAAGTACAATCATCAACAATTTACCTTCCACCACTATGTGGTACAGGTTCACATCTGCTTCACTCTTCATGAAGCCCAACCTGGTGAAGTAGCTATCTATCCTAGTGTACCAAGCATGGGGTGCTTGCTTTAGCCCATACAACATTCTCTTGAGCTGGCACGCATCTGAGTCATGGTCAAAGGTTTCAAAACCTTTAGGCTTCTACATGTACACGTCTTCCTCAATCATGTCACTAAGGAAGGTTGTCTTCAGATCCATCTGATGGATCTTCCAACCCATCTATGCAGATAGTGCCAATATAGATCGAATTGACGAATACCTTGCAACAAGAGCAAAGGTCTCATCATAGTCAATCCCCTCTACTTGTGAAAATCCACAGGCCTCAAATCTAGCCTTATGCTTCTCCACACTATCATTTGCAGCCTGATTTACCTTGTAAAGCCAATGGGAACTCACCACTGATTTATCCTCCAGTCTCAGGACCACATCCCAAACATTGTTGCGAACAATGGAGTCATACTCCTCCACCATGGTGTCAATCCAAACTAGTTGCAACACTACTTCCTTAAAGGAATATGGCTCTGTAACAACACATTCGCCCATGAGAGCCATTTATCCAGTGTACCTCTCAGGTGACCTCCTTTGTTTTCACTGAGAAGTGGGTGCTCCCACATTCTCTCGTCCATCATCCAACAATCGTTCAGCCTCTTTGGTGCACTTTCTTCCCTCCCTACAAGACTCTACCTAAGTGGATGTCTCCACTCTTGGATCCTCTGCATGTGGCTGCTCCACATCAATTTGAGGCTCCTCAACCTTAGGAGCTAAAAGATCCTCATCCACATGTAGCTCAAGCTCCCTGCCAATGGAAACTCGTATGGCCTTCTCCTCATCGAATCTGACATCCCTACAAACCACTGTCATCCGATTGGTCAGCATGTACACCTGATAGTTGTGAGGTGTATCAGTGTACCCCACAAATATCCCCAACTCTGTTGTTGGCTCAAGCTACTTCTGTGCATCTTTAGTCACATGGAAATATACCGATGACCCAAAAATCCTAAAGTGACCAACATCTAGCCTCTTACTGGAATAATTTTCCTCTGGTGTCTTCATCTCAAGTATCTGATGTGGGCTATGATTCTGAACATAAACCATTATGTTGCATGCCTCAACCCACAAATGTAGTGGTAGGCCCTAATCATGCAACATTGCCCTTGCTGCCCCTACTATACTTATGTTCTTCCTCTCCGCCACCCCATTCTGCTAAGGGTTATGGGGTGTCGTCAACTCCCGTTTAATCCCTTCCACTACATATAAGTTCTTAAACTCATTTAAGACATACTCACCACTGTTATCACTCTGTGGAGATTTAACCTTCTTGCCCAACTCTTTCTCAATCAATGCTTTAAACTCACAAAACTTTGTGAAAATTTGATCCTTTTTCTTCATGAAAAATATCCAACATTTACGAGAATAGTCATCAAAAAATATAACATAATACATATGTTTGGCTGTGGATGCCGTTGAGAATGGTCCACACACATCTGAATGGACTCTCTCTAGAATAGAATCTACTCGACTATTTTTGTCTCCAAAGGAATACTTGGTGTATTTTCCAAAAGTACACCCCTTGCATGTATCAACTTTCTCAAGCGTACCTTTGGGAAGACCAGTAGATATTTGCTACAATATCTTCAAAGCCCCATGATGCAAGTGGCCCAATCACTTGTGCCACAACTCGCCAATGTCTAGGCTTTGCACCCTTTCGGCTTTTGAGCTTAAAGCAACACATGCCTCTACCTCCAACTTATAGAGATTATTCACATGAATCCCTATCTTCTTTACTTGACATGTGGTTATGTATCGAAGGAATTCCTTTCCTTGCAATAAGATCACATCATAGCCTCTATCCTCAAGCACGACAACGGATAACAAGTTCTTCTTCAGCTTAGGCACATACATAACATTCTTCAAGGTGAGTGGAGCCCCATGCTCCCTATAAAAAGTAATGTGCCCAATCCCGTAACACTATACTTCTCGTCGTCACCCATCTCGATATGCATCTGGAGATCTTTCTCCTCTAGGTCACTGAATAACTCTTTATCACCAGTCATGTGGAATGAAGTTCCACAGTCTAAGTACCATACACTTCCCATCATTTATGACACCATGCATGCAATGAGGGAAAAGTCCAATTTGAATTGAGAGGCCAAATTCTCACCTGCCACTCCTCTTGAGGACTTCTTCTTTGACTTTTTGAGTGGACAATTTGTAGCACAATGGCCCAACTCATGACAATGAAAGCATTTAAATTTCGTCATGTCTTTCTTGTTACCTCCATGATAAGAATCTGATTTGGAATGGGATTCTTTCCCTTTCCCCTTCTTCGCCTTAATCTCTAAGGCACAATTCTCTTCATCATCAGTCTTTGATAAAGATCCATCCCTGGTGTTCCTTCTGACCTCCTCCTGCATCAAAACCAACCACAGTCGTTCCCAATCTAGCAGCTTCTCCCGACCATTGACAAAGTCCTGATAATTATGACAACTCTTTGAGAGTCTAAGAAGAGAAAGACTCACCATATCTTCTTCGACAACCATGATTCCAACACTTCCAAGTTCATCACAACATAGAGTGAACTTGGTCAAATATTTTGAAATAGTCTCACCTTTCTCCATTTTGATTTTCGAAGTTTGTCCTTCAGTGCCACTTTCCTTTGGTCAATGTTCTTCTTATACAAATCCGTCAATTTTTTGCACATAGCATGTGGAGTGTCCTTTCCATGAAGACTCGAGACAATGTGATCTCGAACTCCCTCAAGGATTATCCACCTTGCCTTCGCCACACACTGCTTCCATTGAGCCAAATTTTGTGCATCCAATGCTGCTGAATTGGGGACTTCTTGATCAATGAATTCTTCAATCCATTATCTTCTACCACAACCTCCATCCTATCCTTCTAGGCTATAAAATTTGAGTTTCCTTCCAAGGCATAGTCAAGTCACAAACTGTAGAACGTCATGTACTGATCCTCAAGTATGAAATGAAAATTCGAATTTCACCTGTAACCCTGAACTCAAAAAATTCGAAATCACGTCTAGAATATTGTTCTCAGCTCCAATACCATGTAGAAAAACATGTAGATTCACAAGCTCATGCAATGTACTAAAGAAAGAGACAAGAAAATACTTCTACTATCAACCAACGAAAGCCAATAGATCGATGAAAACAATAATTGACAAGAGGAAGATAATCAAATACACATAACACAATAAGTATATGGGGAAAGCCACAACTCAAAAACCCACTATCTGTATTGCATATATCAAAAATCCAAGATGATAATACAATGTTTGTTCTCTCAAGAACAATCCCAACACTTAGTAAAATCAATCTCCAATTCAGGAGAAAAATTTTGGCCAACACCAATTCTCCTACTCTCCAAATCCCTATTTCCTTGCGCAATTCGTATGGCTGATCAACCGATATTAATGGGAGGCTAGTGCATCGAAAACTATGTAACCCCTTCATCGCAATTACCAAAGCGTCCTACCTCATGCCTTAACCAATTGTGATATGCGATATAACTGGACCCGTCGGGATTATACAATGCAGTTAAATTAATATCGTGTCCGTGCAATCGCAACATTCCAAGATTCATCCCTCATGCCAATTGCAATTACGATAGGATGTCTCATGCCGATTGTGATATGAATTCATTTGTGACATCAAACTCCATGTCATAATCCACAACATCTGCCACACAATCACCACGTCATCTTCCACGTCATCCACCACCTTACCATTCCACATGGATCTACCATGTCATTGTGAGGTCACCATGACATCATCTCATTCCCCATATTGTAAATCGCAAGTCTTTCTGCCACCTCTTATAGTCTGCCACTCCATAACTGCGATTGCGATATTCCTGAGTATTGTGACCTGCGATCAAGCCCTAGACCTCACAAAAATTACATGTCAATTCATAAATTCCTCCACATCTGCAGCTATCACAAATACCAAAGGGTCATATGTCATGTTTCTCACTTGCCCATTCCATTCCGATTGTGACTTAGTCTTAATGGATATGATTTGTATTTTCGATAGGGATTCTTCATGCTCGCAATATGACAATAATTCATCTCCTCCCAATCCCCAACCAATTGCGATTATTCTGAGTTCTACCCCCGGTCTAAAATTGATTATGATTTGTGATAAGACTATAAAGTCCACTTGTCTTGTCACAGACCTCACTCTGCATTTCTCTCTATTATGGTTGTGTTCGGGATTTATTATGCTCTACGTTTTTATCCTAATTTCTTGCAAAACGTGATTTGATTCAAATGAAAATCACTTATTTTTAACTTATTGATTCTTGTTTTCGTGTTCAGGTTCATGACAGAAGAAGATAGTTGTGTTGATAAGCGACAATTCATTTCAAACAGACGGACAAACATTCAAATAAACTGATAAAACAAACAAATCATATGAAGACAAAATATCACATTCAGAAATTTCTACCATTTTTTTTCCCTTTAAGCATTATTGAAAGGATCTGTTTAACTGACCTCAACACTCTGCACAATACATTCAGTTGTTTTTCTGCTATTTAAGTTTACCTTTTTGTATGAAATTAAGGTCCGCAATTTTAAGAAGAAAAGCTTATGAAAGCTCACACTACTGTACTTTCATACTTTTCTCAATATAATGATTGGAACAAGGTTTTAGGAATTTTCATAAAGAATTTTGAGAAGTTGCATTTCTGTACTCCTGAAATCATCTTTGAGAAGGAATAAACTGCTGCTATTTCTTTTATGAGTTGAGCAACATGCATCTGATATTTCTATCTTTTTACCTCTATTTTGTTCATAAATAAATAGTGAATTTTTCTTTTCAAATTGTGTATTACATGGTATTTAAAGAACAATGTTACATGTATTCATTTCCGATCATGCTGCCATTGATATTTTTAAATACATGTTCAACAATTTGCTTTGATATTCTAAATGTGATATGATTTATACACATTATTTTGATTAACTATTTAATCAACATAATCATCTTGAAATATTTTCAATTCCATTGGTGTTTGAACAACCTATATTTTCATTTACTAAAGAAAATCATTATAGATCACATCTAGATAAATGTTAAACAATCCCGGGTTATAGAGTAGATTAATACATATGTTTCCATTTGATTCATTGTTGCAAATCCATCTATTTCACTCTAATATAAGCATTACACATTCATTCAATCACCTTTCATTAGAAAATTGGTCCCATTATCCCTAGTCGGAGCCACTACCTAAATGGAAAAGGAGTTGTCTTAGGGTTTGGACCAGGTGGTTTTCCCCTGTGTTGAAGTAGCGATTTTTGAGGCCTCAACACTTTTGGTGTTAGAAGGAGGGCCTACAGACTATGAATGGAAATTAAGTCCAATCCATAAACAAAATTTCATTCCAAGATTCATTCCCCCTCCAAATCTCCTACAAATTCCAGATCCCCTCAATAATCTCCTACTTTCAGATCAGGAGTTGTAGAATCACCTCCCAAGTCTCCTAAGATACTTCCTGAGGTAATCCCAGCGGATTATACTCCAAAATCACCAAAAATTACAACTTTGATAAATAAATTGGAAGACATCTCCATTTCAGACAAAAATCCTAAATCATCCGAAGTTTTTGAAGGAAGTATAACTTCTATTCTTCACGGAACTGGTGTTTTGACTCAGTCCCAAAGTGCAAAACTTGGCATCTTTCCATTTGAATTTCCACTTCAATCCCGCTGAATGAAAACTACTACATAAGATTCCCAAACATCTACTAGTGAGATTACTTCATTCTCTCATTCACCAACATCTCCATTTATTACTTTTTCATTTCCTCTTCCTCTACCAATCACTTCATCTATTTCCATTCCCCTATACAAACGACTAGTGTTGCCTCAAGCAATACTATTACAACTACCAGTTCTTCTTTCTTCACATCCACCTCCTTAATTATTACAATGGTAGCTAGACTATGGTCCAATCCAAGAGTTGTTCAAATTCTAGCACCACTTCATCCTCTACCAAAGCATCCATGGAAAATTTTAGGGGTTAACATTCACAAGTGGGCTAATGTTCCATGCTTTTTCCAAAAAAAGGATTCGCCAATTTCCATTTTTTTCTAAAATGATTTGCCCAAATTTTATAGTACACTATTATTTTACCTTAAAAATTGCCAAAATATTATATCAACTAACATAAAATCATTGGAAACATAAATATTTTTCAAAAAATATTAGCGAAAATTTTACAATTTGCATATTAGGGACTAGTAAGATTCACCAAGGTTCCTAACTTTTAAGATAAACTTCCATCCTTAAAATTTTCCATGAAAACATCTTGAAAGATGGCTTCCCAAATTCAATTCTGATGATGGGTTACCTGCTGAAGAGCACCTTCATAATTATATGTTAGCCATCAATCTTAATTAGGTAGTTGAAGAAGAAGTTGTTGTTAGATTATTCTCGTATACTCTTACAGGATCAGAAGGGTCTTGGTACTTTTCATTACCAACCAATTCTATTACTAGTTGGGATATTTTTAAAGAATTTTTTTTTACTAAATTTGGTGATGATCAATCAATTGCATCTCTTATCAATGGTATTTCCAATTTAAAAATGAATTCAGAGGAAAATATAAAAGATTTCAATTCCATATTTAACAAATTGTTAAATAAAATCCCAGCTACTTCTAGACCTAGTCTTGATGTACAAATTGAATGGTATATTTCATCTTTTCCTTCTAACATAGAAATTTTTGTGGATAGAGCTAATAAAAATACTTTGGTAAAAAACATGAAAGAAGTTGTGTCTATAGAGAAGGGGATAAATGCACTAGAAAAGAAAAAGGATTAGGAAGACAAAAAGTAAAAAATAAAAAATTTAAGGATGAATCTAAAAGGAAAGCAATTAAGGATCCCTTTGATCTTAAAGGCTTGCAACAAGTCCTTAAAACTTTGTCTAACGAGATGGTAGAGATAAAAAAATAAGTAGTTCAATATTCTTCCAAAAAGCCTTTTAAAACATACAGAAGAAATCAGCCACCTAATCCAAACCTCCAAACACGATCTCTAATGTAGAAAGTGATGATGAAGATGAGGAGGAAGCAACATTTTCTGTTGATGAATCCCAAGATGAACAAATAGCTGAGTTAAATGGAATGTGGGATTTTATTCTTCCTATTTCTCATAATGAAAATGAATATGAAGCATTACTTGTTAACACAAGAAGTTGTCAATATCCACTTACTTGTTAGCACAAGAAGTTGTCGATATCCCAAATTTCTACAGTTTAATTCTTAGTACAGATTGGTTAGAAAAACTACACAGCGATTTTTCCACTGTAGAATTGAGACTTCTGTGATTTGTCATAGTTATAAGGAGAGCTTCAGCGTAAATCACATGAGAAAGATTTCAGCCAACGCGTTTCGAACCAACCAATGTGGTTCATCATCAGGACAAGTTGAAAATACAGATCTAGCTCAGCGTTTTAAGTAGTCCAGGTAGAGACTCCAACGGCTAAAACACTCCAACGGTTACTTTGCCATTCACGAACCCCAGTCAAACTTCCTCTTATTAATTTAATTTTATTAAATTCGGAGCTAGGTTAATCTGGTATAAATAATTTATTTATTTAATTTTAAATTTTACTCATTAAAATATATTAATAATATATATATATATATAAAATATTATATAATCTTATATAATAATATATAGATAAGACTATATATATAATATATATATATATATATATATCTTGTGTTAATATTTATTAATTTAATTAATTAAATTTAACTTAAATATATATGTATAGGATCCTATTTATTGTTATTAATGATTAATTTATAATTAATTTTATAGAAGATTGTTAAGATGGGTCAAAATAAAAATTAATTTGTTAATTTATTAAATTAATAATGTGTTATATATATGTTAATTATTAAGATTATATGTGTAAACTATTAATATATATAATCTATACTTTAAGAATAATTAGTTAGTTAATTTATGTTAATATATAAATGCCCTAAATAAGAATACGAGGGGTTATATGTGTTAATTTATAAGGAAAAAGGTTAAATTAGGGTAATTATATATAAATTAATTTTTAATGTTATAAGTATAAAAGTAATAATATATATAATTAATAATATTAAAAATAATATTAATTAATCAATATATTTAGATTTTTCCACTCATTGGTCTCACTTATGGCTCCCATTTAATGGAAATCCAAATCAAATTAGAATCAACCAAGAAAAAACACATGAAACATTTGGTAACAGATTTCGAAGGTGAAAATGAGGTAGTAACATTTAATAACAACATTCTTGGAAACTACTCTACTGAATCATTTTTTGAGAATTCTAAAGCACAAATGTCACCATTTTTGAGTAATTCTGTAACTTCTCAAATTGAAAATTTTTCACAGACAAACTTTTTTAGATGTGTAAATATGCTAGAAAAACCATTAGTTAATTCTTTATTCTTGACATTGTATTTTAATGGGTCGAAATCAAGTGATGGTGCAGGAGCATATTGATTAATCCTAAAGGTGTGAAGACAATGATGAATTGCAAATTGGAATTCTAATGCACAAATAATATTGCAAAATATGAAGCGTTGGTCCAAGGTATGTACAAAGCAATTAGCCTTGACATAAAATACCTTCAAGTTTTTGGAAATTCAGAAATTGTAATTAAACAAGTAAGAAACATGATGCATTGTATCTCCACACACTTGAAACATTATCAATCTTTGGTTTAGTCTCTCACTTCACATTTTTTAGCGTTTAACATTTCTGTTATTCCTATGATTCAAAATGTCAACGCGGACCTTCTTGTTAATGTTGCATCAAAACCAATCCCATATGAAGATTACAGTCCCAATATATTTTCTGTAGAGTTAATCTTTAGACCATCCATTTTTGATAATATCACAAATTGGCGGGTATTTAATGATGATGAAGACATTTTAAGCTTCTTAAATTCTGAAAAATCATACGATGACCAAATAATTGATGAAGATGAACACGACAATCAATTAAAACAAAAAATCAAGGATAATCCCATACCCAAATCTATAGTAAAACTTGAGGATTTGTATGATTTAAAAGACATATTTAAAAGAGTTACTAATTCAAAACTATAGAGTTCAACTTTGAGATTTGAATTAATAAACCTTGGGACAGATCTTATACCTTAAAACATCAATTTAGGACTTGGTCTCTCGTCTGAAGAAAGATTATCCTTCATTCATTTGGTAAAAAAAAATAAGGATATATTTTCTTGGGGTTATGAAGATCTCAAAACATTTGACACTTACATCATTCAACATACAATTCTAATGACATCTAATGATAAACCTATCTAACAAAAATTAAGGAAAATTCATCTGAACTTAGAAAATCAAATCAAAACGGAATTGAATAAACTCCATAAGGCTAAAATCATTTTTCTTGTTAGACATTCAATATTGGTTTCCAAATTGGTACCTGTTAGGAAGAAAAACGGTGATATCCTCTTTTATATAGATTTTAGGAATCTTAATAGGGCCAGTCAAAAGGATAATTTCCCTCTACCCACTATGGAATAGATTTTAGGATCAGTTGTTGGTTCCAAACTTATGTCTTTCCTTGATAGTTTCTCAGCATATAATCAAATCATTGTCCACCTAGATGATAGGCTAAAGACTACTTTCAAAACTAAATTGGGAACTTATGCCTACCAAAAAATGTCATTTGGTTCAATAAATGCAATGGCCACTTTCCAATGAGCCATGGGTAAAGCTTTCAAAGGTCTGTTAAACAAAACAATTTTTGTTTATCTCAATGTCATTACTATTTATTCAAAGAACATAAATAATCGTTTGCAAGACTTAAGACAAATTTTTGAATGCTGTAGAAAATATGGGATTTTATTAAATCTGAAAAGATCTTTTTTTGCACTTAGTGAAGGGAAACTTTTAGGATTCATTATGTCAAAAAATGGAATTTACATTGACTCTGATAGAATAAAAGAAATTTCACCACCATATAACAAAAAAGACATGCAATCATTTTTTTGGACAGACCAATTTCGTCAAAAGATTTGTCCCTGATTTCTCACAAATTATTTTGTCGTTACAACAAATGATTAAGAAAGACACAGTCTTTAAATGGGGTCATCATGAAAAACAAGTGTTTGATTTAATCAAACAGGGAATTATCAATGCTCCTTCTTTAAATACTCTAAATTTCTTCGATCATTTCATCTAATATACCTTTTCTTCTTCAACGTCTTATGTCATTGTTTTGACACAAATTAATAATCATAAAATTGAAGCACCCATCTCTTTTTTCAGTTCAAATTTTTAGGGTGTTGAATTGAATTATTCATAATTAGAAAAACAAGCATCTGCTGTATATAAATCTATAAAGCATTTTAGACCTTTTCTTTTAAAAACACACACAAAAATAGTCTCGTTCTCAGTAGTGAGGCAATTACTAATGCAGAAAGAATTAGGAGAAAAGAGAGAAAATTGGTCAACAACTCTGCAGGAGTACGATATTGAAATAAAACCAGCCAAAATTGTCAAAGGAGAACGTTTTCAGCAAACTTCTTACATGAGAATCCAACATAGCATCCGAAGGGGACACAGGTAACAATGAACACATTTATGAGGTAAGTGTAATTGATATTGAGTTCCAATTTGCTAATTTAATTTTTTATTTGAAAAAATGGATATGCTCCTCCTGAACACAATTATAAAAGAAAAAGAGCTTTAAATCAATTCATTATGAGATTGTTGATAACGTGTTATTCAGGAGAAACTATGATTCCATATTGTTAAGATGCCTTGAAAAGTCTAAAGCGCAAACAGTTTTCCAGGAACTTTACGATGGACAAGCATGTGGACACTTTTGAGGAGATACTATTGCAAACGAAATATTACATGCTAGATACTATTTGTTAGCCTCCTGCTGCAGCAGGTTACTCATATTTCATGATTGACATGTTTACAAGCCAAATATGTCATACTTTGCATGCTGCAATGCTCCGTATTTGCTTAAACAGTCTCCAAGTGAAGAAAGCTACTCAGAGTTCATTTAATTGCCTTCCAAATTTTTGAGAAGTTATCCCGGTATCACCAATTTTCAGTTAAAGGGAGGTCCAAACAGATTAATCTTGGTCTCCCTAGGTTTAAATTTCCTGTTTTAGAATATAGAGAATGTAAATCTGTCCAAACAGCTTAATCTTGGCAGATTCTTAGATAGGTAGAGAATCAAAGGAGCCCAACAGCTTAATCTGGGCCCTCGGATGAAATAAGGGTAGTCTGTAGATAGGAAAGCATGAAAAGAAAAATGGAATGATGGGTTTGCAAGTCTAAGTGCACCCAAATCAAAAGAAGAAGAAAATGTTAGATAAGTAAGCTGGGTAGGTAGTTTTGAGGTTGCTGAATCCTAATTGCTGATCAGTTCCAGGTTCAGGTGTCATCTCTACTCAGGACACAATCAGCAGGCAGTTCTATGCGAGAAGCTCATAAACAGGTATAACTAACTCCCTTTCTCCATTTTTCCCCAAATCATTAACTAAATTCCCCAAGAGAGGTCAAGATCTGCTTGATACCTCTTAAGTTTCATCATTTTCGTAGCATTTGCTTGGGTAAAGATCTGCTTTACTCAAAGTTGTTCCATACTTTCGCTGAAGAATGGTTCTATCCCCTTGTAATAGCCTAAGGTCTCCTAAACTTAGCGCTTTCTTATCATCTCCATATTAACCACTAACATTATTATTTAGCTCCCTATATTTTCCCATCCCCCTACTAATATTATGTAAATCATCCCCTATGTAAATATCCCTCCCCCTGGTTGAAAAATAACCATAAGTGCCCCCGGGAATTGCTCAGTTTACCTGAAACTTAGCAAGAACCCTTATGCCGCCCCTCAAACCATCTTCCAAATACAATGGACTCCTTCCAGAGTATAAACTCCCTTTGAGGTGATCAGACCCCTTCCGAAGCCTCAAATGCCTTTCGCACCCACTTGCTTACTCCTTTCGATCGCAACAAACCCCTTGTCGACTTCCTTAACACTTCGTAGATCATATAAAGCCAGATCGCATCGCAAGATCGCAGTTTCCTCTCCATGCAATTCATGACCCATCCGTCTCCACCCGATGCGATATCGCGATACCAGGGCGATCGGCAGTCGCAAGCACCAAATGTCCAACTAAAGCAACTTCCCCTTCCCCGCCGATGCGATATTGCGATCACATCGGAGAAGTTCATCGCATCGCCTTCAGTATCAGCACCTCGCCATGCCATTCTGTACCAGGGACCCACCGCAGGCTGACGTCATCCGCTGTACAGCTGACGGCATGCTGACGTCAGCAGCCAGAAAGCCAAAAATTCGCGTAGGAAGAGAAATCGCACTTCGGAGCTCCAGAACAAGAAACAGAGGCAGTTTTCGATGCACGATTAGCGCGAAGCAGTAATCGCGCATCGCTACAGGAAATAGGCCGTTTTGGGGAATCTTGGGGGAATCTTTTGATTCCTTGGCCCGTTCTGTGCCGAAAGGCTTGAAAATCGCTCGATCGTGCCAAATTGATCTGGTTTAAAGACAGCAGAAGATCAATGACAGAGTTTAAAGTGTATCAGATCAAATCATCAGGTATCAAGCGTGTCAAAGAGTATCAGTAGGCGGCGGAAGCCATCAATGTAGCGGAAAAGAGTATCAGTGAAAATCTTAAGCAGTGGCCCGAAGCAGGAGAACATTTAATACCTTCCAGCTGAGTCACAGAAAGAGGGCGAAGCCACTCAAAGCCCTCAAATCATAATCATTGCACATTTAAATCGCACCAGAGCAGAACTACAGTTCCCAAAGCACAATCATTCCAGCAGCACCGCATCAAGCCTCCAAGGGCCACATTGTAGTCTTTTCTGATTCAGCTGCCCCTAGGGCAGCCAAAAATATTTACCTGCATTTAATTCCAGCAACACTTAGATTTTTGAAGAGTTTTCTAGCATACCTGTTTAGGTCAATTGTAATGAATGTCTTTCTGATATTTTGCTTATAAATACCACCTTGAACAATGTAGTGAGGGGTTGGTTGGTTGGTAGTAGGTTGGTTAGTTTGCTTCCCAGCATTGTCTCCGAGTAGAGACCCGCACTGTAACTGTCATATTTTCTATAATCAAAGATTGCTGAAAGTATGGATTGCGAAACTACTTGATGTGTTCAATTGGTCAAGGAATGATTACAGAATTCCTGTGCTTCTACATGATTCAATAAGTGTTTCTCTCCTCTGTTAATTTTCATGTTTTTACCACCGTTCCGCTTTCTAAGTTGCAATAAAAAAGAATAGCTTAAGATTTGTTTCACTAAACCTTAAGTTCAATTTCTGCACTTTTCTATGTTTTCATCAGAAATAGCTATGAGCATGTATACTTAAATGATCTTGTTTACGCTGTTTCTTCCACATATGAATGAATGTTTAGGAATTCTTAACTGCTCCTAGATCCCCATTCATCCATTTCTCCTCTTTTTCAGCATGATGAAATGATTCTCCTTTTCCTTTCATCCCTGATTTTCATTCCATCCTTTTAGTAGATTGATAATTGTATCCTGTGTGGCTGTCCCGCTCCATAATCCCCTTGTGACCAAGAAAACGCAATAGCAAGCCTCAATCCATGACTCCACGCCCAATGGTTCGAAACTTATCACACCTTACCTTGCCTCTCTGCTTGAGAATCCTACCTTCCATCCAATCACAAACAAAACACCCCTGAACCAAAAGCTAGCCTAAAATCATCAACAAAAGTTGAATCACTAAAGAGAGAGCCCTCTCTGATTGCAGGTGGGCTAGAACCTGCAATCCAAAGATTGGTTTGTGGTTACCTCGGCCGTATCCCTATAAGGAGCCTAGGGACAACCTGAGTGATAACACTATTTACCCACTCTCTTCAAATACACCCACACATATGTAAGGAAATGAAAAACACGCCAAACTGCTTCTAGAAGACAACAAAAACCAACATTGTCTCTGCATCCAGTCAACATCGAACAACCTTTTGGACAATGGGGACTGGATATCATAGACAAGATCATTCCTTATTCTTCTAAACAACATAGATATATTCACACTGCTACATATTACTTCACTAAGTGGGTGGAAGCAATTCCACTAAAGGTAGTCAATTTTGAACCAGTTATTGAATTTATTGATCAATTTATCATTACAAGATTTGGTTTTCCTTCTGCACTTATATTTGATAATGCATCTTATTTTCTGGTTACTAGTATGATTGAATTTGTAATTAGGAGAGATTTTAAACTCAAATATTCTGCTAGTTGCTATCCCCAGGGAAACGGTTTGGCAGAATCCATTGATAAAAATATCCTTAGAATAATCAAAAGGATTGTTGATCAAAATCAAAGAAACTGACACAAAGCTTTAATATTTTCTCTATAGGTTGATAGGAGAACTCATAAGGCCTCTATAGGCAGTTCTCCATTCAACTTAGTATATGGGAAGGAAGTCATCGTTCCATCACATTTAGCTCTTCCTTCACTAGCCCTAGTTCAATTTATTGAAGAAACACCTTCTTCCTTGCAATTAAGAAATCCTAAAACTAGAAGAAGAAAGGGAAAAGACCAAACTCACACACACAAAACATCAACAGATGGTGAAAGATTCTTTTGATGCAAGTTCAGTCGCACAAAGATCCTTCCAAGTTGGATATCTAGTTCTCAAGTGGGACAAAGCACATGAAGAAAAAGGGAAACATACCAAATTTCAGAAATTATGGCTTAGTCCATTTCAAATTATTGAATAGATAAGCCCATCTACATATATAATTCAAGATTTATCAGGAAAGAGAGATTCTCTCCCTGTAAATGGGCTCATCTTAAAGAAATTCGTTTTTTAGGAATTCAAAAAAAAAAAATGTAAAAGATCACTTCCATTGTACATCCCGCTGCAATTTATTTTCCTTTTACAGATTCTATTAATAAAAAAATGTTAAATAGTACACTATTTACTTTTCAAATATCTCTTGAAGTTATTCTAATTTTTTTAATTTGGAGGTAGGAATTTTTAAGAACTGGTTACAAATTTTTTTTCCATTAAGTTGTGAAATCTTTTAAAAAAACCTAAAAATATTATACCATTTTACTTTAGTTTCAGTAAAAAAAATGTTATTCTTAAAAAGTAAAGACTATCTTACGACTAAAGAACTTTCAACTCAGATTTATCATCCAAAAACTCTTAAGGATTCAATGATCCTCCCCATCCATTAAAAAGAGAATTTTTAGAGTGTAATTCTAAAATATAAAAAAATCTAAAAAGATAAGAGGTCTCATCACGAGCCTATTTACCATGTTCATAAGGAACCAATTAAACTGACATTACCACACTTAACGCCAAATTAGGGTAATGGCTTATGATTTTTAATTGTAAGACAAGGGGTCTCATCATGAGCTAGCTTGTTCAATTTTAATTATTACCAATGAATGACATTGTCGTTATCTGGCCACCAAACTAGGACAATGGCTTTTTAGCATTTTTTTTTTTACCTCTAATTATTGCGTCATTAAATGAATGGGACACTTGATTTTTGTTGGTTAAAATGTAACCTTGTCGAGGCTATGAACGCTTGCTGGCAGTAGTGGCTCTACTTGTGACAAAAGAGTACATTACAAACTAAGTTGTAAAATGCCCCCTACTTTATTTTTATAAACTGATTAATGATTGATACAAGTAAATATGAGTTGTTCATTTACAAAAGCTTTTAAAAATAAATTTCAATTTAATAAGTTTTATAGTCAGGGTAATTTTGATTATCTAAATATTTCAAAAAGTAGTTTTCACTTCTTAAATTATTTTTACTGAATTTTTGGAAAATTTAATTATTATCAAAGATAGCTGGTTCTTTCAGTGAATCACCATTATTGTACTGTTCAACAAACCCTATTTTAATATATTATAAATTTCCTATGAAATTTATTATATTAAAATATGGACCCCTTAGTTTTAAAAATCCTTTGATTTTATTTCTTAAGAAAACAAAATCAATACAAAAAAAAACTGTTAGTAAAATCCCATAATCATAGTTTAATAAACTGTTAGTAAAATCCTATAATCGTAGTTTAATACTTAGGTTTTTTAACTAAAACCCAAGTATTAAACCTTGATTATTGAAATCATTTCCATACAAATAAAAAACCAAATTTTAATAGCCCCCGAGACGAAAACTATACTTAGGCTTTAAAAAACCTTAAGTATTGAACAATACAGATTATTTAATTTGAATTAGAGTTTTCAAATTCCCGAATGATAAAAAATTTATATCTCCACCATACTCTGCATCTTACATTAACATAATAAAAAAGTTCCAAAGGAAAATACCCCTCCACATCCCCGATTGTGATTGCGATTTAAGCCAGACCTGACAGCAAAGTTAATACAATTCTATTATTCCCCGTGTCTGCGGCTATCGCAATAAACTGCAAAGCTTAAGCCTCATGCCTTAACCGATTGTGATATGTGATAAAGCCTGGACCCGACAGGATTATACGATCCATTCCATAAATCTCACACGTCCACAGCTATCGCAGTTACCAAAGGGTCCTGCCTCATGCCTTAACCGATTGTGATATGTGATATAACTAGAATCATTGTGATTATACAATGCAGTTAAATTAATATCGTGTCCACGGAATCATAAATTTCCAAGAGTCATGCCTCATGCCAATTTCAATTGCGATATGATTTCTCATGTCGATTGTGATATGACGTCATCTGTGACATCATATTCCACATCATAATCCACGTCATCTGCCATGCAGTCATCACATCATCTTCCACGTTATCTGCCACATCACCATTCCACATGGATCTGCCACGTCATAGTGACATCACCATGACGTTATCTCATCCCGCATATCGCAAATTGCAAGCCTTTCGGCCACCTGATGCAGGAGCATCTAGGCCTAACAATGTGATGAGATAACGTCATCATGTGGTCACATGTTGTGGCTATTGAAAGTTTGGAGGAAGAATTGGTTATTTAATTTCTATTAATTTCAAATTATGTAAATAGTTAATTGTTACCTAATTCTGAACAGAATTGGGAATAAGTGGCAAGTGATCCTCCCTACGTGGAGATCAAGCCATGTAGTTTAGTTGTTTCAGATTAGGATATGATTAGAATTCTAAAAATATTGAAGTCCTTCATTTGTCAGAGGAGATGGTTAGACAAAGCATATATTTGTTTCCTTTATTTTCTGAAACGAGGGGGGATTCGAGAGATAGGGAGCGAGATAGGATTCACGAGGGAATTGCAAGCCTACAGGGAGATTAGTAACATATGCAACTAATTGAAGAATCAGGCCAAAGAGGAAGGATTCAGGAGAGCAGAATAGTGTGTGGATTGTAATTGAAACAGAGGTCTTTTAATTTGTGTAATCGGCCAAGGCGAGACTCTGTAATCGTTTTATGTTGAATGAATGATATTGATATGTTTATGATTGATTATCAGGCCTGCGGAAACCCTTTTATGCTTTCAGATTCTTTGTATTTAGGCCGGGTGATTATCCCTTAGTTCTTCTATGTTTAATGCCTAAACATATGATTGATCGAAGTTGGGGGCTTTATTTTAAATATCATTGTTTGATGTGGGCCAGTGAAGCCTTTTTACATAGTTATGGTCCCACGAGCGGAAAATCCCATTTACACTAAGAATTGTCGTAAAACATACAACCGGATCCAAAATCCAGATTTGAAAATTTATTGATGAGGGCCTATACTCTTATTGGATCTGAAAGTCTAATCGGATTGGCGCTTTGAAGTGGAAGGAGCCTGACAAGTGAATTTGCGGCTTGTGATCGGTCGACTCAATCATGGTCGTTAGATCATAATCAACCGTAGCCATTGGATCGCGGAAGCGGTTTCGTAATAGTGCATGTTATTTCGGGTGGCGGAAGGATTGTAAGTTGTATTGAAGGACAGTTGCTTGATCCCATTCACCCTTCAACACGTAGCAGCAAGGGTGAATAGGTAAACTGCTTTATCAGGTGGTTAATCCTCGTATTAATTGTTCGCTCAAAATAAGATGTGGGCCATCGAATCCACTACGAGTAGATCGACAATGGAGAATCAGTGTGTCAATTTAAATGTGCAGAGTGAGTGCTGACTATTGGATTGGAAAAGGGAATGAACGGCGGAGATCAGCCAATCGGTGATTGATGATCAGAGTGTGCAAGAGGAAGGCAATGGACCGAGAGTGGACCTGCTAATATATATTAACGCGAGTGTAAATTATTTGAGATCCAGTTATATGTGTGGAGTGGGGTTTTCCTGTGTATTTTCGTGTTTCTATGTACTGCGTTAAAAAGTATTGATCAAGTTTTTTTAGGCTAAAGTGATAATGAAACACTTCCAA
This sequence comes from Pinus taeda, assembly GCA_000404065.3. Classification (NCBI taxonomy): domain Eukaryota; kingdom Viridiplantae; phylum Streptophyta; class Pinopsida; order Pinales; family Pinaceae; genus Pinus; species Pinus taeda. The sequence goes on from APFE030967170.1 coordinate 24,260, forward strand.
TAGTGTAATGGCCCTGATAGCTTAAGTGGTCCCATTTCCTAAAGAAAAAGTGCTAAGGTACGCTTCCGATATATATATGTGGCATAAAGTATTTGAAGGTTTATCAGAGTGAAATAATCCTGATAAGGAGTTAGGGTGTGGCAGCCATATGGTTGCATCACCACCTCTTATAGTGTGCCACTCGATAACTATGATTACGATATTCTTGAGGATTGCAATATGTGATCAAGCCCTGAACCCAATAGAAATTAAATGTCAATTCATAAATTCCCATACCTCCGTGGCTATCACAAATACCAAAGGGTCATATGTTATGTTTCTCCCCTACCCATTCCATTCTGATTGCAACTTAGTCTTAATGGATATGATTCGGATTTTCGATAGGGATTCTTCCTTCTCGAAATATGACAATAATTCATCTCCGCTTGATCCCCAATCGATTGTGATTATTCTGAGTTCTACCCCCTATCTAAAAGTGATTGTGATTTACGATAAGACAGTAAAGTCCACTTGTCTTGTCACAGACCTCACTCTGCATTCCTCTCCATGATGGTTGTGTTAGATATTTATTACGCTCTATGTTTTTGTCCTAATTTCCTACAAAATGTGATTTGATTCAAATGAAACTCGCTTATCAGTCTCACTTATTTTTAGCTTATCGATTCATATTTTCATGTTTAGGTTCATGACAGAAGAAGACAGTTGTGCTGATAAGCGGCATTTAAGTTTAAACAAACGGAAAAACATCCAGATAATCCGATGGAACAAATAAAGAATATGAAGGCAACAAATCACATTCAGAAATTTCTACCAATTTTTTTTTTTTCCTTTAAGCGTTATTAAAGGGATCTGTTTAAATTCCCTCAAAGCTCAACACAATACATTCAGATGTTTTTCTGCTATTTAAGCTTACTTGTTGTATGAAATTAAGGTCCATAATTTTATGAAGAAACGCTTACGAAATCTTGCACTATTGTAATTTCATACTTTTCTGAATAGAACGACTGGAACAAGGTTTTAGGAATTTTCATAAAGAATTATGAGAAGTTGCATTTATGTACTCCTGAAATCATCTTTGCAAGAAGGAATAAACTACTGTTATTTCTTTATGAGCTAAGTAACGTGCATCTGGTATTTCTATCTTTGTACCTCTATTTTGTTCATAAATAAATAGTGAATTTATCTTTTCAGATTGTGTATTACATGGTATTTAAAGAACAATGTTACATGTATTCATTTTTTAGCATGCTGCCAATGATATTTTTAAATACATGTTCAACAATTTTCTTTGATATTCTAAATGTGATATGAGTTATACACATTATTTTGATTAACTATTTAATCAACATAATTATCTTGAAATATTTTCATTTCCATTGGTGTTTGAGCAATCTATATTGTCATTTACTAGGGAAAATCATTATAGATCACATCTAGATAAATGTTAAACAATCCCGGGTTATAGAGTAGATTAATGCATATGTTTTCCATTTGATTCATTGTTGCAAATCCATCTATTTCACTCCACTATAAGAATTACACATTCATTCAAACATCTTTCATTGGGACACTAGTCCCATTACCCCCAGTCGGAGCCACTACCTAAACAGAAAAGGAGTTGTCATAAGGTTTGGACTGGGTGGTTTCCCCCCATGTTGAAGTAGAAATTTTCGAGGCCTCAACAACCTACTAGCCACCTCAAAAAGGTTTTCAACTAGTAGGTCTGCCTAGGTGCCTCAAAGGAGGTTTTCAATGAGAATCTTTTCTTTTTTTCTCTTTTTTTTCCCAACCCATTGACTACCTCATGGAGATTTTCAATCAACAAGCCAATCTCAAATGCCTCAAAGGAGGTTTTCACTTGAAATTTTTTTCTCTAATTTTTCATTTTTTATTTCTTTTCCTATCCTATCGTACTTGAAAAAAACAAAATCATTTTCAAGTGTAGGAATACTTCCAATGTAGGTACTTGCATAACTAGATGACAGATAAAATCATGTGTAGGCTCGAAACATATTCTTTGACATGTACCTGAATGTAAGAAACCAAATTCTTTGACTTTGATGATATCAAACACAATTGAAGAAGATAGTATTGTTGCAACTTAGTGGCTGTCTGGAACCATATTTCAATATAGTTGTGATGCCCTTGGTCCATTTTTTGATTTGGATCATCATAGATGTCTTCTTCTTCGATGGAAATCAAATATTCTTTCTTTTCTAGATTATTCTCTTGAACACATGGAGGATCTGATGGTAAACATGAGGGAACTTTCTCAATCTCTGATTCTTATGTCTGCTCTTTGTCAAGTGCAACTCATGATTCTTTTGTCTTCTCATTTGAATCTTCTTTTTCTACATGTTGTCCTTTAATGACATCAAGAGAATTTATTTTTTGTAATATTATTCGTGAGCTGAGATGAATACCATTGAGATCAAGAGAAGATGTTTGGAAGTATTGTACCTCAACATTGTAAGTGGGATGAGCTACTTCATTATGTGGGTTTGGAAATGGTGGTACAAGTAGTTGAGTGGGAATGGATATTTGAGATGGATGTGGTTGGGGTTATGGTTGTGGTGGAGGTGAATGGTAGGGATAACATGGAGTTGGGTATGTAGGATATTGAGGAAAATATTGAGGATGTTGTGGATGGCTCCCATAATTTCCTTTCCAACCTTGTTGGCAACATTGGTTTTGGGGCTAATATGGCCAAGGTTTCCAAGGAAAGGGTGTGTTCCAATTACTTTGAGATGGATGTGCATAATCTTGAAATTTTGAATTAGGCTCTTGCATCATATCAGGTTGAATAGGTTGCCATGACCCTCTTGGAGTGACATAACATAGTTGCATTGGAAATTGACTTGCTCCATTGTCCTCTTGGTAAACTTCCTTCAACCTTGGTAATGAGGGTCAATATTTAACATCATGTGATTTTGCATGGAAAACACAAATATCAACATCTTCTTTTTTCTCATTTTTTATTCTTAACATTTCTACTTGTTCACTTAGATTGCTAAGAATTTATGTTTTAAAGTTATCAAGTAAATTTCCAAGTTTAGCTTAACTTACCGATCTTGATGTTGATTGAATTACTCTTCCTCTTCTTCTTGATATGTGTTTGAATGTTTCAAAACTTTATTCAAATGAATTGGTATACATCACCTCTACTCATGAGATCAAGGATATCAACCCACTCATCCTTAATTGTTCTAAGTAGGAGGGTTTTTTGTGTGTCAGATCCTAAATGATGTAGTTTTTTCCTCTTAACATTATACACAAACCTCTCTTTTAGATCCTCTAGACTCTCATCTTATTTTTTATTCATTCTAAATATTCATTCTTCAAGATCATCATCTTTATATTTTTCTAGAAATATATTTTGCATCTCACTCCACGATGTTATTGAATTAGTTGCTAAACTTATGAACCATTGAAGAGCTCTATCCTTCAATGTTGCCGGAAACAATCTCAATTTTTGAGTGTTTAGTAAGTAACCATAAGATCTATAGAGGATTTCAAATCCAAAGAGAAAAGTTTATGGATCCTCTGATCTTAGACCATGAAATTTTGGAAGAAAAGGAGGGATGTTCTTCATGTGCATACTACCATGAGTATCTTGAATGGGAAATCCAAGAGGATCTTCCTCATTGTCATCATCTCCATCCATTTATTATACATTCTTTATCATCTCTTCTTCTTCTGCCTGTAAAAGTGGATGGTGATGTGGCTCTTACTGCACCACGTGATCAAATGGGGGAGGTGGGTTGGTATTGGAGATTTTTTTTGTGTTTATGATTGAATGGAAACACTAATGCAATGCACTTTTCTGTTTTGAAATGAAAGATGTCTAATGCATTTTTTTTTTGCAAAAAGTAAAAAGAAATGAATCAAGTAGGGAACAAAACAATGCATACTTTTACAACTCCCCAAAAATGGCGCCAAAAAGTGATGAGCCTCAGTATTGGAACAAGAATGCTACAACTCCCAAGGCTGCCAACTTTAATTATCAACCTGGGGTTCATACAAAATTAAGAGGTATCGACACAATATGTGGAGCATAAAGTAAATATGATGAACTAAATTTCAACCATTACATTTCAAATATTTTAGATCCATTAACAAAGTTCATTGGATGTGGCAATCAAGAAAATCATCATTGTATTATCCAATTCATAAATTTGTCCATTAACCCAAACAGTTGAAATGTTTTGCATGGGTAAAGAGGCAAGTCCTACATGGTATTTAGTATTCCCTAGTCATTTATTTGGAGCCTAGGGGTCTTGATTCAACCCTAAGGGACAATAACCAAGCTTCTTGAGAAAATATGGGCAAGTACATACATGCTGGAAGAGTACTACACGAAACAACAAATTTACTACAGGAAACTATAATTCACTGAATGACCAAGCAAATCAAATCCAAATTGGATGGGACAAATTTTTTTATTGCTTAGGATGTCTTAGGTCTCCATTGCAAGTGGAATCATTCAAAAATAACTTTGTTAACCCATGCTAAAAAATGGCAGAAAATTGCAAGTCTAAAATCTAGAAATTCGAGAACTAGTGAGCTAGAAAATCTATCAAATGCCTAACCTGATCAAGTGAAAATGCAATGGGGTGATTTTTTTTATTAACTAGAATTTGTTTACGATCTAAGAAATTGGAATCAACTTTATTGAAGCTCATTAACATGCTCTAAAAAATAGCATAAATTTACTATTATTAGCCATAAGGGACTTCTAGAAATCTCGATTTGGGAATAAGCAAACTAATCCAAGTAGCTCAATGATTACTATGACCTTGCAAAGTTGTTCCAATGATGAAATGATACCTGTGATCTTGCAAAATAACTTAATTCAACCATTTAACCCAATCCTACAACAAAAAATCATTAATACTAAATGCAGAAATAGAAAAAAGACAAGAACAAGAGATGCACGCGAATAAGAAGTGAAAATAATAAAATTAAATGATACAAAAGGGCTCTGAGGCTCCTGGGATGGCCAAGCCCAAGGAAACTCAGAGTCCTATGGAGGAGACAAAGATTTAGAATCTAAACATGACACCAATCTTCATTATTTCCAATAATACAATTACATCCCTGCAGAAAATGAAAGTGGGGCTGCTAAAATAAGAGTTCTCTCCATAAGAAAACTAATAAAAATCAACCCCTAGAGGATATTTCGACTTGATTCTTGTACAAAATGATTAGGAATCATTCCCCATGAAAGGAGGTCGCTAGATTATATCCTCCTCCAAATCTCCATAGTTTGCCCAATATTCTCATAATACTCCACAAAAATAAAATAATATTAGGCACAAATATACAATTATCTATAAACCTTCATAATGAACATATTAATGTTAAAAATACATTATCTAATGAAAAATTAGAGGTTTAATGTGCTGAAGGATGGTTAAATGGGCCTTAATTTATGTCTAATTTAGAGGTATGGGCGTTAATTTATGTCTAATTTATAAGCCCACCAATATTACCAATCCAATTATGGTTGAGGAATGACCTAAGTAGGCATTGGGATATAGCCAAAATGAGTTTTGAGAATGATCCAAACAACTTGAGGTACGTCAAACATCTGATCATGAGATATCATCACCTTGTGACAATCGTCGAAGCTGCAACTCTAAAGACAAGTATAGCTCTCAAAGAGTGTTTTCCAAGGCATGGAAATTTGAATACTTGTGGAATCAATACCTTTATACATTTTGTGATGATTTTGACCATTGTGTGGTTGTATGTTAGCAATGTATGATAATGGTTAAACAAATGAACCAAATTTGGGCATCAAGCATAATGACTTTCTTTTGCATGAGAGAAATTCTATGTCAGTAAACAAGAAGAAGTTTTTTTGTGCTCACTACAAAGTGCATGGACATGACACTAAATGATGCTGGAAGTAGCATTCAAAACTTCATTCAAAGAAAGGTAAAGAGATTATGTTGCATAAAGCAAGGGAAACAAAAGGTGGCAAAGCAGAATCTCCACAATCCTAAGCAACCTTTAAGACAAGATGGTGCAACAAGAGAACCCACAAGCCTAGGAAAGGCAAAGTTTGGGTACACTTATTGTGAAGTTGTTTTGTAAAATTTTGTAAATACTTGTTGTCATTACCTTTTTAGGTACTTTTGTAAACTGAACATTCATTGTCACTATGTTCAACAAGTAGATGTTTTTCATTGATGTATGTATTGACTTATTATAGTCCACATGTTAAGGACTTTTGTGAATATACAAAATTTTCGTTCAAAGTTGTCTACAAATTGTCATATGTTCACTGATACGATCATTCAATTTGAAACTTGTGTGAATTGAATATTTGTTTTTAAGATTATATAACATGACTATGTATTGTAGGCAAGGTCAATCATATCATGGAAAATTTTGCAGCAATGTATTTTTCATGTACAAGCTCAACTTGAAGACGTTAAAGCAAGTTTATTTTGTTTTTTATTTCCAAGATGGGGTCAAGTTTCTCTTCAATAATTTAAACTTCAAGATGAAGTGTTTTTGGAGCCATGCAAAGATGAGAGTAGAGAGAATGATCAGATTCTACTCATCAATATTTTATTCCTGCAACAATGATAAGAATGATGAGTCAATTCTTAATAGGACAACAAGTCTTCATGAGGATGATAAGTGAAGTGCTTTGATTGGGGCTTGAAGGGAACCAATTGAAAATTTTTCATTTTGGTTTGATTTTTTGGTTATTTTTTAGTTTCAATCTCCTTATATTGACTAGGGAAGTAAAATTTTGGAGTTCAAAATTCCTAGCGGGTAGGTGTGATCAGGTGATAAATTTTAGGCTAAAACATTAAAGTGCCTAGAACTTCTTAAAACTAGTGCCAAATCGAATATCTCACCGATCTGAATCCAACCCAACTTGAATCGCTCAAAAACGATATCGTATGCTCCCGATATTTCGTTCTATCATTTTCCCAAATAGGTAAAAAATTTGCAGATTGGTTGTAGGACTGTTGATTGGGCAGGGTGACTGTACATGTTGACTGGGTTTCTCATACACGTGGCAAGTTGCCACTTTTCCTTCTCAGATTATGATCAAGGGCTCAAAAATTTTCTCAAAAGTCAAAGTTGTGAGATCAATGTGGAATCTGAATGACCGCGTAGTGCTCGTTGTCCTTAATCTGATGCAACTCGTTTCACATGAAACAAACTCCATATGCTCCTAGAAACATGCTCTGTTTGTTTTCCAAAACAAGTGAATTTGGAAAAAAAATTGACAGTCGAGTCAGCAGTCTGTATTGTTGATGTGGCATGATCACTGGACCTACTAACTAGCAATGGTTGACTATATAGTTGACTGGGCTCTTCCGTCGAATCATGAGGTGACAAGTGGCAGTTGACATGGGTGATTTTCATTAGTTTTGGGTGGCCAATCATAGGCCGGCACATGACATGATCAGGGGATGCCACGTGGTAACCCGAGGGCCACCAAATTATGTTAAGGGTCTGAATGAGACTCCACAGGAGTCAAAACCATAACCTCCTCCGAACAAACCATCACTATCACCATTATGCCATTGTATTGCTTGTTATATATTCACGGGGACATTTTATTTAACATGTATCGCACATATATTGGGGGGTGGGAACCGTGTTTAACCCCTAACCCTAGTTTGGGACCATGGTTAGGGGCTAACCAGGACCCAAAAAACTATTAATGTTAACCGCTAAAACCTAAAACCTTCGCGTCATCCTTGTGAACGCAATCCCAAACTACCCGCCTGCCAAACTGTTAGCTAAACTGTCGGTGGTTAATACTCTCGTCATTAATATGTGAACGCTCCATCCCGGGTTAACAAATCGTCCACTAACCATCTTCCCTGACCACCATAAAATGCTCATGTGATCAACCCACCGTGACAGCCAACTTGACTACTAGCGGAGGGGGCCAACCCTAGGCACGTGGCCCCCTACATGACCATGATTTTTCGTAAATAAGGCCTTAGAGGGCTTTTAAGCACTCCAACAAATCTGGCCTGATATTGGGTAATTTGTTGCTCTATTAGCAGAAATTGGGGCAAAAATGTAGGACAAGTGCTAGATTTGGGGGAATTTGTAGAGCGAATAGTGCAAGAGCTAGGGAAAGGCATAACTTCTTTAGTTTTTTACCAATTCAAGAGAAAAATGAGGCTAGACATGAATTTTTGGGCATTCTGGAGCCATTGGAGCAGGTTTCAAATTTGTTTGAGCATTGTAAACTAATTTATTCAGAATTTTGAGCATAATAGAGAGGGTCAAGCTATTGGATGTTGGACTAAGGAGACGTAGCCCAGGCGGCGTGAACTCCTTCATCATGTGTTATTGTGATACTGCTTTGGTAATGTTCTTGTTTGTTGTATGTTGTTGTTCAGTCATTTGCTTATATTAATTTGTACATGAAATTTACATGAAAACTCTCAAAAACTCATGATAAAACTTGCAATTAACCTCATGAATCCTTAAGCACTTTTACATATTTTGAAGAGAAATTTAGCACAACAAAACTAATTTTCCCATTCAGATCAAGTTTGGTATCAGAGCTCTTGGTTTTCTTTGTGCATGGAGGATTTAACTGTTTGTAAGTGAATGTGATGCTTACAAGGTTGAAGCTCAAGAGAGAAGAATTAAAGCTGGTTAAAGGTCCTGAAGTTGGGTCAAGGAGAAGGAGAGAAAGATTGCCACAATCTCCACCACTAGTTCTACCTCAAATTATAGTTGAAAGTTAAGAAATCATGTCACATGAAGAAGATCTTGCAAATATGTCAGAGGATGAAAAGACTTTTAGGAAGGCTTTATTTGACATGACAAAGATGGTGAAATTCCTCTATGAAGAGATGAATACAAGATTGCAGGGTGAAAGCTCCAAGCCTCCAAAAGGAAAAAGTTCTTCAAGAGGAGGAGGTAATGGAAATGGAGGTAAACCTCCACCATCTCCACCATCATCTTCATCCTCTTCCACTAATACAACCCTTACTCATACTCATCAACATACCTCAAAAGGAATTGGTAAAACACCCCTGTTAAAACTTGATATTAAATTTCAGATGCCTATGTATAATGGTGAAGTGAATGCATAGAAGCTGGAAATTAGGTTTATTAGTTCGAGGTCTATTTTAGAATTCAAAACCTTCAATATGATAACACAAAGATTCAGCTAGCTTCCTTGAGACCGGGGGGTGCATCACTAATATGGTGGGAAGCCAAGACACAGTAAGAGATAAAAAAACATGGTAAGATCTCAATTTCTTGGGATGATTTCATTGTTGCAATTAAAATATGGTTTTACCCTCTAGCATATATACATAAAGAAATCATGAATTGGCAAAGCTTTAGACAAATTAAAGGTCAAAATGTGCAATATTACACCCAATAATTTAGAAGGTATCTAATGTTAGGTGTAGATTTTCAATCACAAGACACGTTGTTGAACTATATAAGGGGATTACATAGTTACCTTAGGCATATGGTCCTTATGTTTAATCCCAATAGTCTAGATGAGATTTGTGTGCAAGCCACTGACCTTGAGGAAAGAGGGAAAAATATTCCAGAAGAGGGTAAAATGAAGCCATTTAAGGGTGGAGAGAAAGGAAATAAAAATGCATCCATTAAAAAGGAAGGAGAGAAAACAATATTTAAACATTGTTCCAAAGAGGGTCACGATGAAGACCATTGTTGGAAGCTTAATCTAGAGATGAGGCCTAAGGAACTCAAGAACAAAGGAAAATAAAAGACAACGGAAATCATTCAAGAGGATTTGGCATCTGATTCAGGTGATGAAACTAAAATTACAGCCATGTGTATAAAAGGGAAAGAATCCATTTCTAGCACTAGTACATCAAATTGGTACACTAGCACTCCAAATGAAGAAACAAGGATTGAATTATTTCATGTGAGGGGTATTGCAAAACATACAAAAATTGACACACAATTTGATAGTGGGTCTCAAGCCAACTTGATAGTTGAAGACTTGGTCAAGAAACTTAATCTTGAAACCATTCCACATCCCAAGCCATGTCCACTGGGTTGGATATGCAAGGACACAAACTTATAGGTTACAAGGAAATGTATTCTTCGGTTTGCAAACACATCAAACTTCATTAAACAAGTTGAATTAGATGTTGTACCGCTTGATATTTTAGGAATTGTTTTGGGTAGTCCTTACGTCTATGATAGAAAATAAATATTCTATCGCCATGAAAACAAGTACCACTTGTTCAAAGATGGTGTGGAGTATATTATGAGAGCTCATCGCAAGAAACTAAATCTTTCATTAGTTAATGCAGGGAAAATGAAAAGACTAGTGAATTCAAGCAAAAATTTAGTGCTTCTTCTGATCAAAGCAAATAATGATGTTGATTATGAAGTATTTGAAGGTTGTGATACACAATTGAAATCTGATTGTATTGATATAGTTAACCAATATGATGAGATGTTTCAGCAACCAAAGGGATTGCCTCCCAAGAGGGGAATCCAACATGAAATACCATTGCAACAATTTTTTCATGTTTCTAACATTGACATGTATAGGATGTCAATAATGGAAAATGCAGAAATACAAAAGCAAACCCAAGAGTTGTTGAATAAAGGGATCATCCAACCATCTCTTTCGCCACACAGGTCACCTATTATTTTGGTTCCCAAGAAGAATGGAAAGCATGTCACTAAGTGGAACTTAAGGAGTGGCTATCATCAAAATAGAATTTAAGTATGGGGGATTACTCAGTGCATTATATTAGATATCATTTTTGGGATTCAACTGCGTTAAGTAAGTCATTCAAACGTATGACCATTTCCATGAGAGGTAGTCATAACTGACTAATTTCTCATGATTTTTGAATAGTTCACTTAGCACTCATTGCATCGGGTGATGCTAACAGGGGTGAAGAAGTGGGATTGAAACTAGTGAATGTGGAGAACGAATCACATAGCATCAATCATCACTTCCGGGGCTTGCACCTGGTAACCAGGACTTCCCAGGAGGTCACCCATCCCAGAACTCCTCTGGCTCAAGCGTTAACTGTGGAGTTTTTCCACAATCAAGCCCACTTAGCTTGCTACCCCATTTGCAAAACCTTAGCAAGTATTGTGCCTCATGAACCATTCAAGTAGAGATCCCTTGACTCTTTTTGAATTTAAGTATGGGGGATTACGCAGTGCATTATATTAGATATCATTTTTGGGAACTATTCAAAAATCATGAGAAATTAGTCAGTTATGACTACCTCTCATGGAAATGGTCATACGTTTGAATGACTTACTTAACGCAGTTGAATCCCAAAAATGATATCTAACAAAATAGAATTGTTAAAGGAGACATGTGGAAGACGACATTCAAAACAAAGAAAGGTTTGTTTGAATGACTACTTATGCTATTTCGTCTTTGCCATGCTCCTACTACTTTCGTGCGTATGATGAATGATGTATTGGAGCCATTTCTAGATGAGATAGTCTATTTAGATGACATCTTAGTTTTCATAAAATATCTTGATGAACATGTCATGCATGTAAGAAAATTACTTAATGTCTTGAAGAAAGAACAATTGTTTTTGAAGATGTCAAAGTGTGAATTCGGTAAAACTCTTTTGATGTGCTTGAGGCATATTATTGGAGGAGGTGAGTTGAAGATACATCCCTCCAAGGTTGATGTCATGATGAATTGGCCAACGCCTAAGATAGTCACTGGAGTAGGAAGGTTTTTGGGAGCAGCCCAATATTGGAGAAATTTTAATACTATATTTTCTTCTATCGCAACTCATTTGCGTGCATTGACTAGTGTAGAAAAGGTCTTCCAGTGGGGAGACAAGCAACAAAAGGCATTTGATGTCTTGAAAGAAAAGATCGGTTCATCTCAAGGCATTTTCAATGAATGGGGTACTTACAAAAATTCCACTTGGTTAACAGGTATAAGAAAGGTATATACAACAAGGTTGATGATATGCTTTCTAGGCCTATTCTTAGTGCAACAACTTTACTCAAGCATAATTTTGTTTTGCATGAAAGTTATGTTTAGCAATAGGCATAATTCAAAAATTAAATTTAAGCTTGAGTCAAGAGAACCAAGTAGGTGAATTTGATTACAATTTGCATCATAATTTGTCATAGCATCTTGGTAAGAAGGATGTTGCTATTTATGGTGACATGGACAAAGCCAAGAAGTTTATTTAACGATTCCAAATGGTACCTCAAACAGTTCAAGATCAGCTTGAAAAGTGCCAAGGCAAGTACAAAGAAAGGCACGACAAGCATCGGGCATATCACAAGTTCCAAATCGGTGATGAAGCTTGGCTTCACATTAGTAAAGAGACGCTCCAAGGAGAAGGTAAAAACATGAAACCAATTCAATATGGTCCATTCAGAATTATGGAAAAGATTTGTGACAATGCATTCAGGTTGGATTTGTCTTCATATATGAAAATTTATGTTGTTGTTAATGTGGAAAATTTAAGGTTGTATGAGCCTCCTTTGATTGAAGATCAAGGAGAGAATGTTCAAATTCATTCCATTGAAGATTTTTCTCTTGAATACCTTGATGAACTACAACAAGACACCATTCTTAACAGAAGAACAAGGTCTTCAAAATGAGGGAATGTGGATTACCTTCGTGTGGGTCTCAAAGGAACAAATCCTTCCAAGGCAAAATGGATCAATATTGGAAAGGTGAGGGAATTGTACCCTCACCCGTTGAACAATTGAAAGTGATCTTTTGGGTTCCAAAAGCTTCTAGTGGGGAGGAATGATCAGGTGCTCAAAAATTTGCCCAAAATTTAAAGTTGTTGGATCAGTGTGGAACCTAAAAATATTGCATAGTGCTCATCATCCTAAATCCAATGCAACTTGTTTAATGCGAAACAGACTCTATATGCTCCTAGAAACATGTTCTGCTTGTTTTCCAAAATAGACGAATTTGGAAAAAAAATTGACAACCCATTCAATAGTCTGTACTGCTGACGTAGCAGGCTGACTAGGCATGGTTGACTATACAGTTTACTAGGATCCTTCGTCGAATGATGAGGTGACAAGTGGCAACTGACATGGGCAATTTTCATTGGTTTTCGGTGGCCAATCACACACTACCATGTGGCACGGCCAGGGGCTGCCACGTGGAAGCTCGAGGACCACCAAAATTATGTTAAGGGTCTAAATGAGACTCCACAGGAGTCGAAACCACAACCTCCACCGAACAAACCATCATCGTCACTATTATGCCAGTGTATTACTTGTTATATATTCATGGGGACATTTTATTTAACATGTAGTGCGCATATATTGGGGGGTGGGGACCATGGTTAACCCCTGACCCCCATCCACAGACCATGGTTAAGGGCTTACCATGGCCCCAAATGGAAAAAACTATTAACATTAACCGCCGACACCTAAAACCTTTGCACCATCCTTGTGAATGTAATCCCAAACCGCACGTCCGCCAAGTTGTTAGCTAAACCGTCAATGGTTAATACTCCTACCGTTAATATGTGAACACTCCATTGTGGGGTTAACAAACCGTCCACCAACCATCTGCCCTGACCGCCGTAAAACGCCCATGTGATCAAACTACAATGACTGCCAACTTGATCCCTAACGGAGGGGGCCAGCCTCGAGCACATGGCCCACTATGTGACCATGATTTTTGGAAATAAGGCCTTAGAGGGATTTTAAGTGCTCCGACAAATCTTCCTGGATATTGGGCAATTTGTTGCTCCATTAGCGGAAATTGAGGCAAAAATGTAGGACAGGTGCTGGATTTGGGGGAATTTGTAGAGCGAATAGTGCAAGAGCTAGGGAAAGGCATAACTTCTTCAATTTTTTACCAATTCAGGAGCAGACAAAGGCTAAATAGACATTTTTGGGCATTCTAGAGCCATTGGAGTAGTTTTCAGAGTTGTTTGACCATTGAAAACTGATGTATTCACACTTTTGAGCATAATAGAGAGGCCCAAGCCATTGGAAGCTAGACCAAGGAGACGTAGCCCAGGTGGGGTGAACTCTTTCATCATGTGTTGTTGTGATATTGTTTTGGCGATGCTCTTGTCTATTGTATGCTAATGTTCAGTCATTTTTTATGTTAATTTGTACATGAAATTTACATAAAAACACTCAAAAACTCATGATAAAACTTGCAATTAATCTCATGAATCCTTAAGAACTTTTACATATTATGAAGAGGTATTTAACACAACAAAACTAATTTTCCCATTCATATCATATTGGTTCAAATTTTGCTGTGTTTTTATTGGTCGAAGTGGATTTGAATTGGACCAATAGGGGGATGCCACATGGCCTAATCATGGGTTGCCACGTGGTACCCTAGGGTCCACTAAAATTTTGGGAAGGCCGAATTGCAACTGGTCATAATCGAACATGAGACCTCTAAGCCACAAGTCCCAAGCCTTAACACTAAGTCCCAACTATGGATTTTAACGATATGGTTCAAAACATATATATATAAATGTTATGATATGCACATTCGGGGAAAGGGGCCAGGGCTAAGCCCTAGCCCTCAGCCATCCCACGCCCACGAGACTACAGGTAGGGGAACCTAGGGCTAGGGCTTAGCCCGATCCCATGGTTCCATAACCATGGCCACACAACCATATAACCTGGCCCAAGGTCCTAGTGCTATGGACACACACCACTAAACCAATCCCTATACCCTAGAGCAGAATGGAGGTGGGGGCAGAGGAGCGAGCCCTAACCCAAGTCACATGCCACAACATATAACCACAATTTCAGGCTTTGGGTGCTAGGCATAAAGGCGCTTCGATAGGGAGTCAATCCTAGGTCACATGGCTCTTATGTGACCACAGGTGTGAAGGATAAGGTGCTAATGTGTGCGGGCCAACCCCAGGTCTTATGTGACCTTATGTGACCTGGTGCGTAGGATTAAGGGCTTTGACTGTTAGGGTGGGCCATTGGCCCAACTCTTGGCCCCGTGGAGTGCAATAAGACCACTTGTCGACTTTTAAGGGGCCTAACTGGCGGGGGCGAGCATTAAGGCCCAACCCTTGGCCTATGTGCCCATATTACCTAAATTTTCGGTCTCCAAGGGTTAGAGGACAAATTAAACATCCAATAGAATGCACCGTGGAGGGTAGAATTGTTGCTCCATTAGCGATTTTTTGGGTGGCTTTGTAGAATAGGTTCACATAAGGTAGAATTTGTAGGATGGTTAGCACTGAAATTCAAGAGAGAGCTTGGAAACTCATAACTTTTTAAGTTTTTATCAAAATGGAGCTCAGAAAGAGGCTACTTAGAGGTTTTAGGATGTTCTAAATCCATTGGTAACCTCTAATCTCTAATTTGAGCACATCTATAGAGTATTTTTGAAGGTTTGAGACTAAAGGTGTATGGATCAATCAGGGTTTGGAAGTAGTTCTAGGAGGCATTTGGGCATGGATAAGACCTTGTAGGGTACTCTCACTTCTAGAAGGCTACCACAATTGCTGTAACCAGCAGGTTTCAGTGCAAGTTCAACTTCCCTTAACATGAAGTTTTTATTATGTGCTTCAATGTGGAATTGAAGGGTTCACATGATATTTTTAACTCATTTCAATTGAAGTATGTCATCTTTGTAGGAGATGTTTTGAGTTTTTGTTGTTGTGAGAGTTCTTTGTAGGAGAAAATTACCTTGGAGGGGTAATAGCCACATATTTACTTGCAACAAATGTTTATGTATTTCATTTTTATATTGAATATATGAGTCATCTAGTCATGTTGACAAGCCCAGTGATGTAGCACAGGAGGGGGGAAATCTGTCAACAAACTTTTTTTTTCTCTTATTTATGCCCGCATGGATTCTGGGTTGTTGTTTTCATTATGTTAATTTACATATGAAGACTAATTCATGATTTGAAGAGATATTGGAAACATGTTTGATTCAACGCCCAGTTTTACCTTACAAAGTGTTGACACGATCCTAATTTTTGTTTTATTTGATTTAGGAAAAGAGGAAGAAATCACCTAAATCCAATTTCAGATCAGTGGGAACCACCCTTGGGGGAAAAAACAGGTAGTTTTTGCATTCATTTTTTGACATTTTTCAATGCATGATTTTCACTTTTAATGGTTTTGTGGCACATGCTAGTTTACCCCATTGTTTTGTAACTTCACTTAAGAAACTATGATTGCATTCTAATCTAGGGTAAATGGATTACCAGTTTATAGATATCGTAATGTGTGTGTGTGTGTGTCAGAAATCCAGGTTTTAATGGAAAAATTGGTTCAACGTGTATACTTTTTTAATGTAGCTTATAATAATAATATTACAACAAAAATTAGTGAACATATACATTTGAAGTAGTGAATTAAGATTTTATTAACTCTTTTATTTTCAAGAAATTCAATTTCATAATATGTTCATAATGTTTATATTATGTGTAAAAGTTCTATACATTACTTTATTAAAGAAACTAAGAGGAAATATGCATTGCTACATGACTATCTTTTGCTTCATAAAGTACGTTGTATGTTGTCTGTGGGGAGAGAGAGAGAGAGAGAGAGAGAGAGAGAGAGAGAGAGATTGGTTACATAAGTGTATGTTTAGTTGTTAGAGGTGGTTCAGTTATGTGATCAAATATGGAGTGATTGTTCTTCTTCCTAGCATCCCATGTCCTATAGTGATCAACATTGGTGTGTCTGCATGGTGTAGGCATGTTAATTAATCTTCCACAATAATCCTTGCAATGTTTAGCATCCCAAACTAGAGGCATACATGGAAAGAAAAGATGTACAATGTGTCTAGAGTTGTGAACATGTTGAAGTATGTATGCACAAGTTGAAAATAGGATGCTGAAGTGTGTGTGTGTGTTAGAACCCAACATATGTAGAAAGAATTAAGTGTGTCAAATGCTAGTCAAAATTTTATGGATGCAAGCACACTACCCCAGTGAGACTCATGGTTATGTTTCTCCCTTGGCCCTTGTAGGGGTGTTGTAAATCAACTCAACATGCAAACAACAATAGAAAATCATTATAAGTACTTTTATTTTAAACTCATGAGGAGCACTATGTATCTTAGTATTAAACTAATGGGCATAATTATGAGGTGCTAAAATTGTCCAGGTGTCTTTCAACTCAACTCAACATGCCAACAACAATTTTCTATATAAACTTCTATATAAATTGTTATAAGTAATTCTATTTTAAACTTGTGAGGAGCACTATGTATCTTAGTATTAAGCTAATGGGCATAATTAGGATGTGCTAAAATTGTCCATGCATAAAATGTTTGGTATAAAACATTCTTACCACATGTGAGGTTAGACACCAAAAGCCCTAGACACTCAAATCACTTATTTAAAATGTTATTATATCAAATGTTTGACCCTTGTTCTTTGAACATAACAATATATATTAATTTAAGTACTAGTATATCAACATAGTGAATGTTAATGTGGCAACCTTGAGGTCCTATGCTTCACTTCAACATGGCGGAACCCTCCGTCCTAAATGAATTTTTATTGGAAAAATGAGATCCCTAATAATGAAAATGGCCTTACTATTGCAAAAACACCTAATACAAAGATTAAAAATAATTTTTAATTCGAATTTTAAAAAACTTTCATTAATTAATTTATATGTTGAAATTTATTTATGTTAACACGTCTATCTATTTTGGAATAGAGCTTCCACAATTTTAATTTTGATTATCAGTAATTATTAGGTGGATTGTATGGATTTGTCTCCATGAAATATTTTTGAATATTCTTAGTAGTAGTCACATCATTGATTGGGATTTCTTTCCTTTTAGTTAAATTGATTAATTAAAAAAATGTCATATGAACAAGTGTCATATGAAATGGGTTATGGTTTTATAAGCCATGATTTTGGTTCATGGTGTTGTAACAAAGCCTATAGAGAGATTAATAATATCCATGGTTAAGTGGAAGTAAATCTTCATAGTTAAGAATCGCGTGACATGTTTTTTTAAATGTATATATGTCTAACTCATATCATAATTCTTTTTATATTATTAATAACAATAATTTGAAATAAAGTGATAATTTAGTTATTTTTTATGATTTTTTTTCTAATCTTGACAATGTAAGATATACCATGAAGTAAGTGTTTTGATGTCTATCATAAAATGATACACATTTATGTTTACCAACCATTTATTTTATATGGCTACACTAGTTCATATAATTATGTTGACCTAAGGGTTAGCTCAATTGGTCAAGCCCCTGTTATTTAAATGTCTTTGCTATTGAGAGGTCACGAGTTCAATTATCTCAATACTCTCAATGTTAGATGATTGACCTAATATTTCATGGACAAACAGTCACGATCTCCAAGGTTAACCACATAGGCTCCAAGGTTAATCACATAGAAAAAAAATTAAGTCAATAGACATGTATAATACATGTATAATGTAGAATCTATGGAATATTCTAACATATTTTTAGTAGCAACCAATAGACATGTATAATACATGTATAATGTAGAATCTATGGAATATTCTAGCATATTTTTAGTAGCAACCAATAGACATGTATAAAGTAGAATCTATGGAATATTCTAGTATATTTTTAGTAATTTTTCTCAAAAGTAAGTATTCTCTTTCTCACCTTTTAATTTAATTATTATTTAAAAAATGACATATGAACAAGTGCCATATGAAATGAATTATAATGTTTTGGGCATGTGATATTAACAAGCCATGGTTTTATGATATTGTAACAAAACCTACATGTCTATTTTTTAATATGGTTTCTAGAATTTTAATTAATATTCAATAATTATTAGGTGGATGGTAGGGATTTAACTTCCATGGAATATTTTAGCATATTTTTAGTAGCAGTGATAGATCAATGGGTTGATATTTTTCTCAAAATAACTATTCTCTTTCTCACTTTTTAGTGAAAAATTATTATTTAAAAAAATTTCATATGAACAAGTGCCATTTGAAAGGAAATATAATCTTTTAGACATATGGTATTATAAGGCATGGTATTGGTTTATGATATTATAACAAAACCTTATTACAAATTAAGAATCTCTATGATTAAAATCTTGTTAAGTTGTATATATCTTATATTTATATATTTATTCTTTTTATAACTAATACTAATAATAATTTTGAAAAATAAAGTAATAATTAATTGTTTTTTATGATTTTTTTCAATTATATATTATAGATATTTCTATGCTTATTATAAATGGATGTACATTAAAATTATCAGTCATTCAATTTATATACCTCAACTAATTCATATTACACAATTTAATATATTAATAAAAAAACAAACAATAACAGTGATTTTGCATTCGAATTATTTTATGGAGTAATGAATAAATGAAAAGTTATAGAACTGTGACTGACATATAAGCATTCTCTGAATCTGCAAAATAATTTGAACTCCCAAATAGTGTTTGTCACTTTCAATTTGTAAGGCTAAATTCTCGCAGTTTGAATAATTTAATAGAGTGGCCAAACTATAATTTAGGATACTATCACCGCCATTACTCTTAAATCGTGAGTTAAATTATACTCTTATGCTGGAGAAAAAAAGAATGATCAAGATATAGATATTCACAAAATGTACCCAACAATGGCTTCCCGTCCTTGTTGCATGATTCAATAGGCTTCTCTTCAGTGATTATAGGGACCCGAGGTCCTTCTAGACCATTTAAAACCCATCGAAATTTTGTAGGGCTCCGAATGGTATCTGGGTTATTTCCACTCTGTGGTGCATCTGAGTAAGGAAGGTGTGATACAGTTCTGGAGCCTGGAATACTTGCACGGTTAGCAAGTGCAGCTGAGTAATGGAGGTACCATACAGTACTGGTAGCTGGTATACTTGAATTGTTAGCAGGTGCAGCTGGTTAATGAAGGTGCGATGCAGTTCTGTCAGCCTGTATATTTGCAACTGAGTAATGAAGGTGTGGCACAGCTCTGGCATCTGGTATACTTGCAACTCAGTAATGAAGGTGTGTCACAGCTCTGGCTGCTGGTATACTTGCATTGTTAACAGATGCAGCTGAGTAATGAAGGTGTGATACAGCTCTGGCAGCTGGTATACATGTATTGTCAACAGATGCAGCTGAATCAGCCCTGGCAGCTGCTATACTGGCATTGTCAACAGATGCAACTGAGTAATGAAGGTGCGACACAGCCCTGACTGCTGGTATACTTGCACCGTCAACAGATGTACCGGAGTAATGTAGGTGTGATAAAGTTACAGCAGCTGTTATACTTGATACAGTTCTAGCAGTTGGTAGACTTTTGTAGTAAACGGCTCCCATCTGAGGGGTAAACCCAAGCATTAGGAAAGAAAGTCAAAGGAGCAGTATGCTTACTGTTAAATAACAAATCATGAGTAACAATTAACTGCCTCCTAATGGTATCTGACTTAATTGTACTCGGTGATGCAGCAGAGTGATGAAAGCTTGGTACATGTGTAGCAATTGTTGTACCTACATTGTTAACAGCTCCCAACTGCTCCCAACTGATGAACAATTGAAACCATAGGGGAAGAGTTGCAGGGCAGAGAAGCAGTATGGGTTTTGTGAAGAACAAATTGGAACTACCAATTAACTGCCTCTTATTGGTATCTGGGTACTGTATTCTGTGATGCAGCTAGGTCATGAAGACCTGATATGGGTGTACCAGTTGGTATACTCAAATTGTTAGCAGAACCTGACCTATGACTATGACTAGCAGTAACCATTGGTAAAGTATAGGAAGGCAAAGAAGAAGTATAGTTATTGTGAACAGGCAAGTCAAAAGTACAAGTTATGGAGGATGGCATACTACAGGAAGGGGACAATAGTAACTGATGAACAATTGAAACCATAGGGGAAGAGTTGCAGGGCAGAGAAGCAGTATGGTTTTGTGAAGAAACAAATTGGAACTACCAATTAACTGCCTCTTATTGGTATCTGGGTACTGTATTCTGTGATGCAGCTGGGTCATGAAGACTTGATATGGTTGTACCAGTTAGTATACTCAAATTGTTAGCAGAACCTGACCTATGACTAGCAGTAACCATTGGTGGAGTATAGGAAGGCAAAGAAGAAGTATAGTTATTGTGAACAGGCAAGTCACAAGTACAAGTTATGCAGGAGCAGGATGGCATACTACAGGAAGGGGACAATAACGAGAAGGACCAGTGGCATCCGGTGAAATTCCATCAATATTGGAAGCATTTGAATTAAAATCAGATGTTTTTTGGAACAACTTTTTTGTTTCATCTGCAATTTCTCTATCAGAGTTCATAGTGCCAAGAGGTGTATTCTACAACCCAATATGAGGGGATGTAGCATAATATAGGAAGAGGACAACAGAAAAAAGGGACTAGTGGCATCTGGTGAAATTCCATCAACATTTGAAGCACTTGAATTAAACTCAGATGTTTTTTGGGACAAATTTTTTGTTCCATCTGCAATTTCTCTATAAGAGTATTCTACAACCCAGTACCAGGGGATGTGCAAGTATGTAATAAAAATAAAAAATTTAATATAGGCCCAAAACAAAGACGAAAATAACTATATAGACAAAAAAAACTACAATACAGTTCAACACAAAAAATAAAAAAATCCTGCTCCAATTTTTTTTAATATTTCTTTTAATTAAATATTTGTAAAATGAATCTTTAAAAGGAAAAACCATATCCTATAAATATATAAAAATCTTTAAATACATAAATATTACTACAATATTTAAAAATATTAATTTGATATAGTTTTATTATAAATTTTGTTATCATGCCATGTAAAAATTATCATTAAATCTGATGGTTAATGGTTAAATATACAACTTGACTGGGCCTAATAGTTAAGAGCATGTGTTTCCTCCTAAGAAGTCAGAGGTTCAAAACCTGAGAGAGTAGAGTATGGTGTGCCTTGCTAGACTTAGCGTCAAATTGCCAACGTAGAAGTGCCCTATCTTCAACAAGGGCTCTCATACACTAATTTATATAATATTAATATTATTATTATCAGATTTAATAATTTGAAAAAAATTGCCAATTTGATATCTCCCGGAGCAGAGCATGATACATCACGAGTTAGATTGGTTTAAATCTAAGCTGGTTTTAAACTTTCCTTTATACAGCTTTTCTGCCTACAGAGAAATGCCACCCATGTTTGAATTACTTGAATAAAACTCAGATAGTGTTCCAGATAAATCTCTAATTTCACCTCCAAATTCTCCTTCAGGGTTCATTTTAAACCGTCTTTAATACCTCTTTCCTGTCTTCAAGGAAATTCCACCAATATTGGGAGCATTTGAACAAAACTCCAATCTTGTTCCAGATGAACTTTAGTTTCATCTCCAGAGTCTCCTTTTAGGGTTCATTTTGGTCTCTCGTTTATTCCGTTTTCCTGTCTCCAGAAAACCTAACGCTTCTTTCTTGGACCGAAATTGGAGCCATGAATGATATACATAATCATGGTTCAAACCTACTGATTCATGATTCTGAGCAGTAGCCTGCATCGTGGTTCATGTTCATGATTATGGGCAGAAATCTACATGGTACATAATGTTCAAGCCTTGACTGGGCGGTAAGGGCAGTAAAATCTACTTGGTACCCCATAAAAATCATGGATCGAACCTGGGATTGAGCCCTACTTATGCAGCATTTAAACCTTGGTGGACTGTACAAAGCCCCTCTACTTTACCATCAAGGCAAAATCCATTCACTATTTTTTGAAACAAAATCCCCTGAAATGACACTTGCTAGGCAGTCCTGACGGGCTGACACAAAGTCACAGTCCCACATAACTAATTCAACAACGACATTGAAAATCCTTTTCCCTCCCCTATCCAGACAACCCCAAAACATTTTTTTTTCCTTAACGTAGTTTTCACTAGTTATCTCGAACATATTTTTAACAAATTTGAAAATAGCTTGATCCAGGCATTATTGGTAAACTGTCGTTCCTTACTTGTCAGAAGCTGGCCAGAATCCTACAATCATATATGAAAATTCCCAACTTCTTTGGAAGAAAAATACCTGCAGGTCAAGATTATGCTTGTAGGTTTGAACTAACCACCATATACAACTATTGTTAGTTATGTCTATACAGCAGCTCTATACAGCATTTCCTCAGTGACATGGATGGACACTCATTGTGAGTATCCACTCGAAACATTGGTCGTTTTAATTGACAACATTTCATTGTGTGAACCAAAGAATTCTGCATCTAGTAATGGATTGAGTAGCTTGCATTAACCATGTAGATTTTCATGGAAGTTACAGAAGAACTATTATAAAAGGAAGACCCTAGTAAACGTGCTATAAGAAGAAATTTAAGTGGTAAAACATAAACAATGAAAACAGCACTTTCCCTCACAAGGATAGCAGGAGCAAAATTTTCCAAAAAAATTGGGAATTTTGTTATTCTAAGCGCCAGACAACAATCTATTTCACCAGCTTTAACAGTGGTGCAATTATAAAAGGCCACACTGAAGACATGCAATGATTGTATGAAAATCTCAGTGAATTCCTTGAACTTGGCCAGCTCGAATTCAAAAGCAAGATACGATAAAGTTGCAGAGAAGAGTTTGAATCTATTATCTGGATACCACATTTTGTTTTTGTGATTGTTTGCTCTGAACAGCAACAACCTCTTTCCCTGAACAACTTCCTTCCCTGAGAGTTAAAATGTATTTACTGCCCATAACAAACCTCCTTTTCAATAACTTTAAACGGCTGAGCAAAACTCCAGAAAATGAAGTAAAATCTAAAATGCTTGGCCTTCTATAGCTGAAGGAAACAGAAACAGAGACTTCAATCCAATGCTAAACATAGAGAAGAGCATGTGGGCATGGTTGCCTGCACTGGAGCCTCCCTTTATAATTCTGTCTTCACTAAGCCATCGTTCAGGCAGCCAATCTGGGGAGTCAATGGATCACTGGCTTTCATGGTCTATATGAAGCAGGTGTACTGGCTGACTATTAGCTACTTGCTTTTCAGTGGCCTGAGCGTCAGATTTTGAGGTATGTCCATCAGGATGATCTGTATGAGCTTCATTCTTAGCTTCATATTTGGTTTCCTTACGAGAACGACTGTTCGCAGCTATATTGCCATCTCAGTGAGTTGCAGGATTTTCGAATGACGTATGTTTAGTGTGCTGTGAGCAAAGGGCATCTATACTGGGTGTCCAATGCAGATCGTATTAAGAGGGCCTACAGTTTAACAGTAATGCTAACATGTCACTCTGCCCCAGAGACTTAGGGGCCATGTATCATCCTGTATACTGATGGGGATGAAAAGGTTGAAACTCTCCCTACAAAATTCGTTGTTCAAATTATTTCTACATCCCTGCCTTAAATAGAAACCTTAGGGAACATCTATTATTTTTTTAAGATAAAGGAAAATGCATTATAATTCAATTGTTAAAAATAGATCATAATTTACTTATTAAACTAACAATGAGTCCATCATTACTAATTATACTCTACCACATACTTACAAATTTTAACCAATTAACCTATTTCCTCACCTAAATAAACTCTTAATTAATTAAGAATTTTAAAACATACTCATGCCCTTACATATCCACCTGTTACCTATGTAATGTTTTTGAATTTTTTCTTTTTACTCTTCTGTTTATGTTTACAAAGTGCAGTACATTCCATTTAACTTTCGGTGAAAGTTTCGTTGCATAGTGTAGTTTTATTTGATGATTAATGTTGAACTTTGACTCGTAATTCATCTAGAACATAGGATAAGATATGTTATTATTATAAAAAAATACTAATTATTTATAATAAAATACTAATTATTTATAAATTTAAAATAAGTATAATTTTTTATATATTATAAATAAACAATTGGATGAATAATTTTTTTATTAAATATTAATAATTATAATTTTAAAATAAGTTTTTTTTTTATCTAGTTTTGATAGGAAACCATATTTGTTGGTTTAAAATTTATTGATCAAAAATTTATCTTATATGATTTTTACTAAAAGAATTTTCTTAATTTATTATGGATCACAGAAATTTTATTTCAGAATTTAAAATAAGTTTTTAGTAATTTAATTGGTAAATGGCTTGAAAATGAAGTGTCAGTGTACTAAAGAGAGATTTGAGGTTTAAATTCTTAGATTTATCTTGTCTATAAAAAATGCATACTTAAGATTATAGTAGTGGTTGGAATTGCAAATTTAGATAAAAAAAAATTATATATATTGAAAATTAAAGAATTCACATCAATTTATATATCGAACAATATATTTATAAAATAATATGTTTTTTAAATTAGATATATATATATAATATATAATAATATATTAATATAATATAATATAATATATATATAATATATATATATATATATATTATCATACATAAAGGGGTTATCATTCATGTTGTTGTAATGAATGGAGTGTTGTTTGGTCCACCTCATGGCTCCTCCACATGGTCCATGCTTGAGCGACCCCCTTGGTGTGCTTGGACACCCAAGATGACTACCTTTCTTGATATAGGTGTGGAGCGCTTGGTTTTCTCCCCCATGGATGTCATGATAACCCCAACTTCTATCTCATTGCGAGGTCACCCACACCCATTAAGATGAGGGCCTTACATCCTACCCCACTTCGAGTTGTTTCTATCCCTGGAAACTCTCCAACTAGGAAACTCAAACCACTAAGTCAACCAACTAGAATGTCATCAACCTGATGTCTGAAGTGTTGCCTCATGATTTGTTGTTACGCATCTACTCTAAACTACCCCTGCATGCCTTCATGTGTTGAATCCCCCTATGTGTTTAGTTAGCCGAGTAGCTAGTTTGAACACCATGCCATAGGTCATGAGAACTCACTTCTTAATACAAGTGCACTCATTTCAAACCTCATAATCTCCTCCATGCAACTCGTATATCGCCAAAATATCTCTCAATAATGGTACCTTTAAGGTAACTGAATAAGACTCGCCATCCCTCACCGTGATAGTGAGTTATGCTATCATGTCTCAATGTGAAAGTAAAGTGGTGTAGTTTCGTTGACTACCTTCACAATATCCTTCTAAATTTGGTCTCACTAAAATTGGTAAGTACCTTCCATACTTTTGTGTGATAGCCTTGGGTATACTTTTCTCATACATGTCATGTAAACACTTTCATGTATTTGATTTTCAAATTAAAATTGCACTAAGTTAGGGACACAAATTCCAGGGACTCAAAATGGTGAATTGCTTGGGAAGTTCAGTTACTTGATGTAGGAAAAGTGATCTCGATGGGATAACCATTGAAGGCTAGTGCTTGTGCCTTAATGGCATTGGTGTTAAAAAATTATGGGGTTGAACCAAGAGGTATGCAACCCCATATTGCATAAAAAAATGAGCAAGACAAGAGAGGACAAGAATTAAATGAAAATAGGATAGTGCGGAGCAGTGGAAGGTAGAACAATGAACACAAGAGGTCAATAGGATAGAGGATCTCATGGAGAAAAATATAAAACACGGAAAAAAGACGAGAACACACTCAAACTGAGAGGGAGAACACACTCAAACTGAGAGGGAGAAGGCACTCAGAACTCAGACTAAAAGGGATAACACACTTGGATTGACAGGGAGAATGCACTTAGACTGAGAGGGAGAACACATTCAAACTGAGAGGGGAACACATTCGCACAAAGAAAAAGAGAACAATAGGAAAAAAAGGAAAAATGAAGACAATTCTCCCCCACGCTCAAGATTTTGACTTTAATAGAATAAGGAAGCAACAGTAGACATAACAAAGTGTGGATAGGATAAAGGAAGAAGGTCTACGCACTTTTCAGATATATTAACTCCTTGAAGATGCATTGCGGCAACATAGGAAGGCTTCTCAATAGCCTAGAGAGGTTCTGATTTTTTAACAATCCTCAGAGAGGCTATTTACATTTTTGGTTGAGTAATAGGAGTACGGGAGCATATTCTCCAGGTGAGGGTAAATCTTAGGACACCCTAGGGGGTTGGAGGGTGAGATGGGTTTCTCTAGAGTCCCTTGATAGTTTGGATTAGGGGTTTAGCCCTTGGAGTGTTGAAAATGCATCAAGAGAATCCTAATTTAATTTTGTCCTTGAATTAAATTAGGAATAAAATTGTAATTCCACATATCATGACAAATAGTATTAGTTAATTAAGTTAATTTGACTTAGTTGGCTTAGTTAATTCAAGTTGAGGGTCTCACTTGAGTCATGTAGATTGTCTCCTACATTATAGGAGCCCTGGTTGAGTTTATTTTGAGTTGTAATTAATTAATTCAGTTTAACTGAGTTAAAGTCAGTTAAACAAGTTCCAACTATTGGAGGAACTAGTGAGAGGTCTAGTAGTATGGTGTTTCCTACAGTGATAAACTGGTTAACTGATGATTCACTCATAAATAACTCGTGCATGTTAGATCTGAGAGTTACGCAGTTGAGATTGGAGTTCAGGGACAATGTACTATCAGTTGTATAACCATCTGAATTGTATAGGTGGTGCATGTAGTAAGAGGAAGGCCTATGATGGATTGCACAATTCCTTTGAGAAATTTTCCTAATTAATAGAGGGTTAATTCCCAAGGAAACAACGCAAACATATAGGGACTTGGGAAAGCAGAAAATTGGTTAAGTATTGGAATGGAGTTTTCTTTGAAGATGTGACACAAATAGAGATAGTGCAAAGGTTGTTTAGGCTTGAGCAAAGCATTGTAATCTTCTCATATCTTCTGACTAATGCAATATAAAAATAACAGGGGTTTTTAGTTATGGATTTCCCAAGGAAATCATTATGTAATGTGTTGATTGAATTCTTTCTCTTGTATGCTTCATGATTTTGCGATTGTTTAATTGTTTTCAGTGATGAGTAGAGTAGATTCAAGTATATTTTTTAGTTAATTACAATTAACAGTTTGAATCTACAAGGAATTTCTAGATGGTATCAAAGCAAAAATCATGCTAGAAGAGGAGAATATGATTTTGTCTTTTGCAGGTGAAATTGAATTTGCAGTATCATACTTCAAAGATAGCAGGATGTCATTCTACAGATTGAGACTTGAATATTCTCTTGAGGGTAGTTCGAACTATATTGCTTGGAAGGACTGGATGGAGGTAGTGTTGGAAGACAACGAGCTTAAGGAATTCATAAACAAATATATTCCTAAGCCTCTAACAAATGATTCTTAAGATCTCCCAGAGTGGAGAAAATGTGTTGCAAGGGCGAGAAGGATTATCCTAGTAGGAGTTCGAGATCATATTGCCTTGAAATTCCACAGTAAGGAGACTCCATATGCAATGTGGAAGGCCTTGACATACCTGTTTCAAAACAACAATGACCACAGTAAGCTGGCATTGAAGGACAAGCTTAGAAAAATCAAGATGGAGAAGGGTGACACAATACCAAAGTACTTGACCAAGTTCACCCAATGCCAAGATGAGCTTGGAAGCGTTGATGTGACAGTTGGTGAAGATGATATGGTCATCCTGGCAATTCTAGGCCTTCCCAAGAGCTGGCACAGCTACCAAGGCTCAGTAAATGGGAGGGAGAAGCTACCAAAGTGGGAGTGCTTGAGATCTGACTTGGTGCAAGAAGAGATTTGGTGAAACACTAGAGATGGGTCCCCATCCAAGCATGATGATGAGGATAATTGTGCCTTAGTTGGAAAGGCAAAGAAAGGGAAAGGAAAGTCATCCCATTGCAAATTAGATTCTAGTCAAGGCAGAAAGAAGAAGGACTTGTCGAAGATTAAATGTTTTCATTGTCATGATTGGGGACACTATGCCATGAAGTGTCCACACAAGAAGGTCGACAAGAATCCCTCAGGAGGATCAGAAGGTGAAACTCTTGCTTCACAATTCGAGTTGGATTTCACCCTCATCGCTTGGATGGTGCCATCGGTGATGGGTAGTGTGTAGTATCTGGATAGTGGAACCTCATTCCACATGACCAAAAACAAATAATTCTTTAGTGACTTGGAGGAGACTGACCTCCAAATGTACATCGAATTGGGAGATGATGGAAGGTATAGCGTGATTGACATAGGTACTATCACTTTTCAGAGGGAGTTTGGTTCTCGTCTTAGATTAAAAGAAGTGAAGTATGTTCCAGGTTTGAAGAAGAATTTGGTTTCATTTTCTACGTTGGAGGACTATGGCTATGATGTGATATTTAGTAAAGGAAGGGCTTTCTTTCGTCACATGGCCTCAAGACAAGTGAAGCGGATCAGGGTTCGAGTGAAGAACCTCTACAAATTGGATGTAGAATATTGTGTTACTTTGAGCACAAAAGCAGAGAAGGTGCAGAGCCAAGACATCGGTGAGTTGTGGCATAGAAGATTGGGTCACTTACACCATAGAGATTCAAAGATCATGCACCAAATTTCTACAAGACTTCCCAAGGGTATACTAGAGAAAAGAGATACATGCAAAGGGTGTACATTGGGGAAGTACAACAAAGCCTTCTTTCATGACAAGGACAGTCAAACACAAGCGATCCTTGAAAGAGTTCACTCAAATGTGTGTGGACCGTTTTCGATAGCCTCCACGGCCAAGCACATGTATTATGTAATATTTGTAGATGATTTCTCTCGTAAGTGCTGGATTTTATTCATGCAAAAGAAAGATCACACATTCTCTAAATTTTGTGAATTTAAAGCACTTGTTGAGAAAGACACTAGCAAGAAAGGTAAAGCTCTTAGGAGCGATAACATTAGATAATATGTGTCAAATTAATTCAAGAAATTATGTGCATTAGAAGGCATTCGACGAGACCTAATATCACTCCATAACCCACAACAGAATGGGGTGGCTGAAAGGAAGAACCAAAGTATTTTAGGAGTTGAATGAGAGATGTTACATGATCAGGGCCTACCATTGCACTTATGGGTTGAAGCATGCAACACAACTGTATATGTGTAGAATAAGAGTCCTCATCGGATTCTTGGGATGAGTACACCAGAAGAAGCTTTTTCAGGAAAAAACCAGATGTGGCACACTTCATGATATTTGGTTCATCATATTACTACCATGTTACCAAGGATGCAAGGAAAAATATAGAACCAACAACTGATATGGGAATATTCATGGGGTACATTGATACACCTCACAAATATCAGCTATACCTACCATCTCACAAGATGACAATGGTTCGTAGAGATGTGAATTTCGATGAAGAGAAGGCCATGAGATGTTCCCTTGAGAGGGAGCTTCTGTTACATGCAAATGGGGGGCTTTTAGTTCCAAAGGAAGAACCTCAGGATGATGTGGAGAAACCACATGAAGAGGAGTAGAGAGTGGAAGAACCCACTCATGCAAAGAATTTTAGAGATGGAAGGAAGCACACTAGAGAGACTGACATATTGATGCACAATGCAAGAGAGAATGTGGGAGAACCCACATCACAACGTAGGAAAAGGAGGTCGCCAGATTGGTACACTAGATACATGGCTCTGATGAGCAAGAGTGTAGAGATTGAACCATCCTCATTTGAGGAAGCAATGTAGAAACCAATATGGGTTGATTCCATGGTAGAGGAGTATGACTCCATTATTAGAATCATTGTTTGGGAGGTGGTCCTAAGGCCAACAAACAAGTCAGTGGTGAGTTCCAGATGGCCTTACAAGGTAAAGAACACATCATATGGGAGTGTGGAGAAACACAAGGCCATATTTGTGGCCAGAGGGTTCTCTGAGGTGGAGGGAATTGATTAGGAGTAGACCTTTGCTCCAGTACCAAGGTACTCTTCAACGAGATATATTCTAACACTTTCAGTGTAGATGGGATGGAAGATACATCATATGGATGTGAAGGAAACATTCGTCAATGGTGTGATTGAGGAAGAGGTGTACATTGAGCAACCAAAAGGATCTGAGACCTTCAACAGAGGGTTGGATGTGTGCAGAATCAAGCAAGTGTTGTATGGATTGAAACAAGCACCCTGTGCTTGGTACACCAGGATTGACATCTATTTCACCAGGTTGGGCTTCATCAAAAGTGAATTAGATGCTAACCTTTACCATATTGTGGTTGAAGGTGAATTATTGATTATAGTATTATATGTCAATGATTTAATTCTAACAGGTGATGAGAAGCTGGTAAAATCTTGCAAGAGAATTCGAGATAAAAGACTTGGGGTATGTTGATGGTGTTGGACCCACCAACATTCAGGGGATCTCCTCGATATGAAATCCCAACTAGACCTCACACCATTTGGAATAGAAGTCCCAACAGTGGGGTGTTTAATGATATGCCTTGGATTGCAAAAATCCTAGAGTGGTGTATGATTTATTTGGTTAAAGAAAGTGTGACACCCTGTGGAAAGTCAATATGATGCATGAGCGGTTATAAAAACAAAGGGGGAAGGAAGTGTGCGCCTTGGAAGCCTGTAATAGTACGCAACTTAGAAGGAACAAACGAGCTGAAAAGACATCACACAAAATAACAAGCAGAATAGTCCAAAAGCTACAGGTGATGGATTAAAACATGAGCATGCATTCAACAAGATTCGTACAAATGAAAATGAAATATTTCATAAGCATATGCATAAGTTAAACAACATACAACTCAAATATAACCAGACTAGTCCAACTACATTTACAATATATGCATGAAGATGTGTCGACTCTAATTATATTATAATTGGAAGTTCCATTCTTACATACAACATGATGAACCACTTGCCCCAATAGTGGAACGTGAAGTAAACAACACCTTCTCCTCCCAAAGAAGTATAGTCCCTCTATGTTACAGAGAAGTCAAGGCTGACACAAAACTCCCAAGCCTTCTTTAAGCCTAAGCCTAGCCAAAAGCTTGGCTCCCAAAAAGCCCCCTTTGTACAAGATTTATGAGGATGTATTTATAACCAAAGGGGGGTGACTCTTGGCATGCTCTCTTGGTGACTCTTGGACTCCCATCATGACTCCTCACATTACATATGACTCTTCACATTCCATCATGGACACATGGAATTTCACTTAGACAATAATTACAAATAGTATACATTTTCAATTGTTTTCATATAAGAAAAAATAGAGTAGAGACAACTTAACATCCTAAAAAGACAAAACACTATGATTCCAGAGTTTGGGTGAACTCAAGCTGAGAAACCTCAACTTGATGTATCTCATTCACATACTCATGCCAAGCTTGGTAGATTGCGTAGTGCCCAATTGGGCAAAGTGAAATCAGGCCAAGGAAATGGAAGATCTGCCCAAGGGAAGTGAGAAAATGATTATATATGACAAATAGTAATGGATTGAGTGCATATTTGACTAAGTTTAAATGAAACAAGAATAACAAGTGCAGAAACCAAGTAAATGGGAGGAAAAGCAAATTGGTGAGGAGAGTCGTTGTAACGGTGACCATTGGTGCAAAAACTAAGAAACTGATGTGACACTTGTGAAAGGAAAATTATAACTTGAAAAAAAAATTCTACAAGCTAAAGCAAGTTAAAACGCCAACATATATGCAAAGAAACAAGAGAAACAACATTCGCACAAGCCAAATGGAAAAATGCGATAGAAAAAGTGACTAAAAGCGATAAGTGCAAAACTCACTTGGAAAAGCGACGATGATTGCACCGAAGGTTCCTTGATCTCCTTGGGAATGTTAAAACTCTAAGATTGAGCGTGAGAATGATATCTAAGAGCTTCAAATACATAGATTTGAGGAATTAAGGTTTACGACACACATGCCATGAATCAAGTAAAAAGTGACTCATGGTGACAATTTCCAAAAATAACAGGCACGCTATCTTTGAGTTACTAAAAATAGATTCCAAGATTCTAGGGATGCCTTTTGCTATTCTCAGTTTTGATTCTTTTCCTGGGAAAATTGTCCATGCACATCACCAGGCATAATTGTGCAATTACGAGGAACTAGCAGCTCCCAACTCAGTGCACTACGCAATTTCCAAGCTTAATGAGTGATTGCGTAGTTTCTGGGCTCAATGTTGGGCTTCCTGTCATGAATGCATAGTTTTTGAGCTCAAGGTTGGGTTGCTGGTCATGACTAAGAAATTATGAACATCAAGGTCAAGACTCGTTTCATGAATTGAGCAGTTTCTGGAGGCAAGCCCAGAATTGTTGCATAAGGCTTAGACATGGGGCCAGCGTGTGACTTAGAAAAATTGCTAAGTGAAGAGAAAGTGAACACAAGAAAAAAATAAATATAAACATTAGTAAATGCATAGATACCTGATAGTAGTGCAAGGTAAGATCCTGTGAAGGGAAGTTAGGCTCCAAAATCTAAGCAATGACAAAATTTTGGAGGGTGGTTGTAGCCGCTACAACATGCTCATGCATATTTCCTTGGTATGGAAGTATGGAAATAAGATGAGGAATTGTTTGTTTCTCAGGACAAGTATGGAAAGTAGATACTAAGGAAGTTCAAAATGGATAGCATCAAACCCATGGAGACTCCTCTAGCAAGAAAATGGAGGAAGGAGTATGTTACTTCAGGTGAAGTAGTGGAGGCTACTATTTACAGGAAGCTTGTGGGTTCACTTATGTATTTGGTGAACACATAGTTAGACATATATTTTTCATTTAAATAGCTTAGTCAAGCTATGGTTAAGCCAACCAAACTCTATTGGAAGGCAACTAAACATGTGTTGAGATACCTCAGAGGCACCACTCATTTTGGTCTTTTGTACAAATGGATAGAGGGAGTGAATCTTCAAGGCTTCACCTATGCATATCAAATAGGGAGTCCATCTGAATGGAAGAGCACATCAGGGGGAACCTTTAGTATTAGGTCAACAACAGTTTATTGGTACAACGGGAAGCAAATATTAGTTGCACTTAGTTTAGAAAAAGCATAGTACGTAACTACTAGACAATCAACTTGTGAGGCTATCTAGATGAGGAAGATCCTTGTTGGGTTATTTGGTCAACAGATGGATCCTATAGTGATTTACTGTGACAATTAGAGTTTTGTCAAACTCTTTGAGAATCTAGTTTTTCAATATTAGTCTAAGCATATCAACATCCGGTATCACCATCTATGAGATTGTGTGTAGAGGAGAATCATGTTGTTGGAGTACATTCCTATAGAGGAACGTGATGTAGATATTTGACAAAGGCATTGTCAAGATTCAAATTCAAGTTTTATAGAGGCGGGATTAGGGTAGCAAATAATCCCTTTCTTTTTGATAGGGAGTGTTGAAAATGATACAAGAAAATCCTAATTTCATTTTTTCCTTGAACTAAATTAGGAATAAAATTGTAATTCCACATTTCATAACAATTTGTATTAGTTAACTAAGTTAATTTGACTTAGTTGGCTCAGTTAATTTGATTCGAGGGTCTGACTTGAGTCATGTAGAGTGTATCCTACATTATAGGAGCCCTAGTTGAATTTATTTTGAGTTGTAACTAATTAATTCAGTTTAACTGGGTTAAATCTAGTTAAACTAGTTCCATATGTTGGAGGA
Source organism: Pinus taeda (assembly GCA_000404065.3). Classification (NCBI taxonomy): domain Eukaryota; kingdom Viridiplantae; phylum Streptophyta; class Pinopsida; order Pinales; family Pinaceae; genus Pinus; species Pinus taeda. Next base: position 58,614 of record APFE030967170.1, read on the forward strand.
ACTAGTGGGAGGTCTAGTAGTGTGGCGTTGCCTGCATTGGTCAACCAGTTAACTGGTAATTCAATCATAAATAACTCATGCATGTCAGATCTAAGAGTTACCCAGTTGAGATTGGAGTTCAAGGACAATGTACTATTAGTTGTATAATCATCTGAATTGTACAGGTGATGCATGCAGTTAGAGGAAGGCCTATGATGGATTGCACAATTCTTTTAAGGAATTTCCCTAATTAATAGGGGGCTAATTCCCAAGGAAACAACGAAAGGAAATAGGGACTTGGGTAAGAAAAAATTGGTTAAATATTGGTCTAGGATTTTCTAGGAAGCTATGAGACAGATAGAGATAGCTCAGAGGCTTCTCAGGCTTGAAAAAAGCATTGTAATATTCTCATATTTCTTGACTAATGCAATATATAGATAGCATGGGTTTTTAACTGTGGCTTTCCATAGGAAATAATTGTGTAATGCGTTGACTGAATTCTTTCTCTTGTATGCTTCATGATTTTCGATCATTTAATTGTTTCAACTGATTAATAGAGTAGATTCAAGTATATTGTTTTAGTAAATTACAATTAGCAATTTGAATCCACAAGGAATTTCTACATGGATTCCCCTTTTCTTGTTTCATTTTGTTTTACAGTGGGCTCTGGATTCCCCTCTGTGGGTGGAATATTGTTTGACATGTTTTAGGGTGGAGGTGAAGCATCTAGACTCCTTGGAGTTCATTAGTTGTTGAACAACTGGACGGTAGATGCAGTAGGCCTCTCGATTCCATAAGAACTTGTTGACTACTAATTGATTGGTGGGTGGAGGTGGGAGGAACTCTGGAGTCCCTGTTTCAACCAACAGTTAGTATTGAATCCCTTGAGTACACCATCTCTGTCTTCAGAATCTAGGTCGGGGTGATAGTTGCAAGTAGGGATTGGTTGCAGCTATTTATGGTTGAGTGGAGAGTTATTGTCCCTAACCTAGTTTCCCAACTCCAGTATTAAATAAAGATAAGTGTTTTAAGGCATTCCTTGTCATTGAATTATCATTGGACTATTAAGTTGATGTTTCACTCATGCATGAATGGTTTATGGTTTCCTATAGTAGAGAGGAAACAATGTTTTGACGCATGTTACCCAAAACTATGGTTTTACATTGATGATCCCAGGTAGGGAATTTGAATATGAATTCTCATCTTCACATTTTTTGTAACAAGAATTGTCAATATTCATGTGCTTGAAAGCTTTAAATTTTTGGTTGATGGTCCTCATTGTATGCATTTGTACTCAGGCTCCTTCTTATAGAGTTAGGTATGTAAATGCATCCATGTGAGTTCAGGGAACACTTTTTAATAGGATCATGTGTTCAGGACACTCAAACCCTTATATAATTTCTTAAGGGAATTGAATTGTTGAAGCTCTTTGTGTGCTATGGGGATATGGCATATAGTGATTTCCTGTTCAAAGTGTTAGCATTCTGTAATTTCAAGGCTGAAGAAAAAACCACTGAGGAAACATCAAAATGGCTTTCAAATTTAGGATCTAGCCCTCCTAAACTTAGAGAGGGATCTCTCTGTGAGATTTATCTTTGTTTGCTGGGAATTTCAGGCTAGTTATTGGGCTCAAAGTTTAGTTTTTGAATTAGTTTATTTGGAACAACAAGGGAAGGCCATTGGGAAATGGAGTCAAAAGAGATTGGGGTAATCAATTTGCAGAATTATCAAGCTTAAGTGAAACAGGGCAAGCTAGGAATACTATTGGATATTTTAGATTTAAATGAAATGAAGTAGAAGCAGAGAAATAGATTCAATTGAAGCTAAAGAGAAATTAAGAATTATTTAACTTGATATCAGAGGAAAACATGTAGAATTAACAATAGCCAAAATAGGGTGGTCTAGGTAATGAATCATATTTATCACAACGTCTATTGATTAATTCAGAATAGAGAATACATAAGCATGATAGACAGATAAAATAGACAAATAACAATAGATGCACTTCACCAATAGATATGACACATGAAACCTAAAACAACTTGTCTTGTATTACTGAAAAAAGTCACTTGAACTCAGTGAACAGATTTACAATGAATGGTAGTCTTTATCATTACAAATCCCAACCCTTTCTTACTTCAAATGATGAAGTATTTATACAAATTTTAAACTAAAATATCTTGATAAAAATCTCAAGATCTTTTTACAAATATCCTAAATTGTTTTACACAAATAGAAATGAAATGTAGGACATTCAAAGCTAATGTATCTACCTGGAACTATCAATATGGATTTCTTTTGACAAAGAAGATAAATTCGAATTTGATTGCAACTCTTAGTTGATGAAGTGACTAACTCTCTTTGAACATTTTCCTCCCGAAATCCTGCAAAAGAGGGTCCATTCATCCCTTTGTATATATCCATTTGAGATATACCTGTAAATAGTGAGAGAGGTTATTGTAGATAAATATGTTCTTGAGATAAACCTCTCTCAGTGTCCAAAAATTCACCTCCAGTTGTTCCCAATATGCTCTGCAAAAAGGTGACTAAAACAGGACTTTACACAGTCTAAAAAATAGGTTGTAAGGATGTAAATGTATCTCTCATTCTATAATATCTGTGCACAATAGGAAGTAGGTTATTGTACGGTGGCATCTTAGGAACACAAAAATTTTCCATTTTCTCAAGATTCATCTCTTATTCTCCATAATATGTTCTGCAAAAGTATGGCTAAACCAAAAAAATTGGGAAAATATATATGCAAAGCTTCATCTGTATATCCCAAACCATAATAGATGTTAGAAAACTAAGAGAGGTTTTTGTACATGCCGATGATAGAGGAAGAAACCTCATTCAGTTTCTGAAAATTCATCCTCATTGGTTTGGAAACAATGTTTTAAGTCAATGTGGCGTATAGGAAAAAACATAGTTTCAACTGATCATGAGACAGATGAATGACGTGGATGCAAGAAAGCTGCAACTATTTAACCCCATGTGACAAAATCCATTTTTTTCATTTTCAACCTTATAATAAAATCAAAATATAGTACCAAGGCCTTTATTACAGTTTTATTTAATCACATTTAAATGATGTGATTAATTTAATCTAAGCATACTTAATTATCCTCTAATGCTACATTTCGTCTTGCAAGCATATTTTTTATTTTTCTTAAGGTTTTGACATTTTTTGGAAATAATTTACAATATGGAATAATATTTACAATATCCAAAATATAATAATAATCAACTATAATTAAGCAATCCTATAAAAGTTATACGACCTTAACAATGGCTCCAACTAGGGATGGAATTTCCTAGTGAAGTGTCAAGAACATCATAGACTAGTCACCTGATCCATTGTGCTGATCCTAAAACCCGCAACCTGTTCTGCCATAAAATCTCTACTACTAAAAAACTCTCAAACTGAAATCAAAACCATTCTTCACACTAAAATTTGAAATATACATTGAACTGAAAGTCATACTGCAATATGAAACAGAAACTGGAAAGAATACTTTGAGAAACACAAATGCTCAAGATACTGAGCTTATTTGCACTTTGATACCTAATTTAATATGATAAAATGACTACCATATCAAGTGATAACAAACATCTAGTGCAACCATTCAAGCAAATGGATATTTAACTAGAGTTTGCATTCTACTTTTGGTGGAAAAAATAAATTCAGAAAATGACAACTCAACTTTTCCACTAGATCCAATAGCTGCATTGATGAATCTGGAAAATTCTCCCTTCACCAATGAATGCAGTAAACTGACCAAATGATCATGGAAAACATGCAACGTAAGATCTTCATCATGTAAATCTAATTAGTCTTTAATCACTGAAGAAAACGCTACTTGTTGAAAATGTTCTTGTGGATCAAGAGGATTAAGTTCTACTGGTTCTTCTTTTAGATCACAAGATCGCAGTAAAGAAACAAATGAGTGTTCAACAATATGCTCAATCACCTTTACTTGTTGACTAGTACAAGGAATTTGTTCTTTAATTTGATCTTCTACATTTGAGACAACCATAGTGTTAATATGTTCATCCATGATATCTGAAATATCCTACTAATTTTCACTGTTGTCCTCTTCTTGATCAGGTTTAGGCTGCTGAATTTCTTCCTTTACCTTTGGCTGATTAGTTTTTTGTGGTGCTGCAAGAATTATTTCCTCTGGGGAATCTTCATGAACATATAGACAACATAAATCATCGGTTTCTTCCTGAGGGGAAGACAATTCAAACAAGACTCCTACTTTTTGTTCATAATGTTGAAAAGGATTTCCATCTAAAGCCTCTAATATTTCATCGTTTGTGAACTAAACATCATCATAGTAATCTTCTAGATATTGAATAAAACTTTCAAAATGATCACAACAGTTTTGAATCAGCAACAAAAATGGATAATCCCCTCTGTATTTCTCACAAAAAATAATATGAAAATGCTTTAATGAACATATACTAGCAGTAGGGAGATTTTCATACTGAGATCTAGCCTTTTGCATCCAAAATTGCCATAAACATTTTCATAAGACAATCTTCATGAAATTTGATTTTAAGCTTACGAATGTGCATATGAAACCTCAATAAATGTACAACAACATCATCTCCTTTTTTATTTTTAAACAATTGAAGATACGTTAACCAATCACTGCTGGGCATGGGATTTGGACAACCTGGAATTCTTGATCTGTCCATAGGAACATACCTGCGTTGTATTCTTGAACTCATTTTTAAAACAATCAACAATGGAATGGGATCACCATAAGTGCTTTACGATTCTAGATTCTCTGATAAGGAAGTTGCCATGCAAACTTTGAGCTCTGGATTCTTGAAACATAGAGTTGTCAGGTGAATAATTCAGCCTTCTTGTGCTTGATCACTATTCACCATTAGAAATCAGATCTAGAACTTGATACACTTTTCTGAATAAGATAAAATGTTTTAGATAGAGGAGGAAAACATGCAGAATTAACAACAACCAAAATAAGATGCTCTAAGTAACGAATCCTATTTATCACAAGTTTTGTCGATTAATTCAAAATAGAGAATACATAAGCATGATAGACATAGAAAATAATCAAAGAACAATAGATGCATTTCACTAATAGATATGACACATGAATCCTATAACAACTTGTCTTGTATTACTGCAAAAATTTGCTTGAACTCAATGATAAACTTTAAAATGAGTAGTCTTTCTCATTACAAATCCAAACCCTTTCTTACTTCAAATGATGAAGTATTTATACAAATTCTAAACTAAAATATATTGATAGAAATCTCGAGATCTTTTTACAAATATCCTAAACTGTTTTACACAAATAGAAATGAAATGTAGGACATTCAAAACTAATGTATCTACTTGGCACTGTCATTATGGATTTCGGTTGACAAAGAAGATAAATTCAAATTTGATTGCAACTCTTAGTTGATGAGGTGGCTAACTCTCTTTGAACATTGTCCTCTCGAAATCCTGCAAAATAAGGTCCATTCATCCCTTTGTATATCTCAATCCAAGATAGATATGTAAAACGTGAGAGAGGTTATTGTAGATAAATATGTTCTTGAGATAAAACTCTCGCAGTTTCCAAAAATTCATCTCCAACTGTTCCCAATATTCTCTGCAAAAAGGTGATTGAAACACTAGTTTTCATATTCTGAAAAATAGGTTGTAAAGATGTAAAGGTATCTCTCATTCTGTAATAGATGTGTAAAATAAGAAGTAGGTTATTGTACTTTGGAATCGTAGGAACACAAACCTCCTCCATTTTCTCAAGAGTCATCGCGTATTGGCCACAATATGTTCTGCAAAAGTATGACTAAACAATCAAATTTGGGAAAATATGTCTGCAAGCTTCATCTGTATATCGCAAACCATAATAGATGTTAGAAAACTGAAAGATATTTTTTTTACATGATTATGTTGGCAGAAAAACCTCTTTCAATTTCTGAAAATTAGTCTTCATTAGTTTGGAAACAATGTTTGAAGTCAATGTGGCGTATAGGAAAAAACATAATTTTAATTGATCATGAGACAAATGAATGACGTTGATGCGGGAAAGCTACAACTGTTTAACCCCATGAGACAAAATCCCTTTTTGTCGTTTTCAACCTTAAAATAAAAGCAAACTATAGTATCAAGGCCTTTATTACAGTTTTATTTAATCACATTTAAATGATGTGATTAATTTAATCTAAGCATACTTAATTATCCTCTAATACTGCATTTCGTCTTGCAGGTATATTTCTTTATTTTTTTTTAAGGTTTTGACATTTTTTGGAAATAATTTACAATATGGAATATTATTTACAATATCCAAAATATAATAATCATCAGTTATAATCAAGCAATCCTATAAAAAGTATAGGACCTTAACACAAAGAGTCCATTAAGCCTCCATGTATGCTTGAGAGATTGATGGAACTCGTGATTGAATGAATTGTTGTCGACACTGTGTGTATGACTATTGGCAACATGGTTATGTGCTTAAGTTACAATTGAGGATATTGGTTGTGTCTCCCGAGTCTGTTAAAGAGCACTAATGTGCTTCATTCAAACCATTGTGGCAACAATCCAAGTGGTAGTATTTTTTATAAGACCACCAAGTTCAATACTGTGTGACAGATTTACCACTCAGTTCAATTATAAAATTTGCATAGAGGAAGGGGTGAATGTCTCTGAAAATCACCAGATTCAAGAATGGGCATATTGTTTATGACCCAAGTTCCAAGCCCAAGCCGAATTTGAGCTCCTTTACCTTGGCTCAGTGTAGCCTGTGTGGCATAAACTCCCCATGTCTTGTGTAGAACCATCGCAACCTCAATCGATTGTATTACAAAGGTGTGTGTAGGGAGGATTCCCTTAACCTTGACCACAAGCTGAGATTTTGACAAAACTTTAGCGTTGATAAACTATACCTTCTGTTAGCCCACGTGACCAAGAATGTGACCGTGTATCTAAGATCTCAGACCTCATGTTCTATAATCTTAAGGGAGTGTTCTCAAAGAAAATGTTTGGGTGAGTTAGTGGTTCTCATTGATAACAGTTCTCGACGAGAATCAACCTCAGAAGGACTGTGGGGAACTGGCGCAAGCAGACAAGGAATTTTCGGTGAGAAAATACTACTGAGATGAAGTGTCTCATGGAGGAGGGTCGCCACAATAAATGTTCCCAAAGTATTAGTGCAAGCGACAAGGGGTTTCTCAGCGATAAAGTTCGCACCGAGGACTTACCTCGAAGTAAATGCCTTCGGAGGGAAAGACTAAGTGGGATGAAGATACTCGGTGGAGAAGGTTCTCGGCGGGAATTCTCCTTCAAGGAAATGACCGAGTGTGGAAATGGTTTCTCGGTAAAATGATTCTCGGAAAAAACCCATAAAAGGAAATGGCACTATGGGGTAAAGGTTTTCAGTGAGAAATAAACCTCGAGATGACATGGCGTCAGGGCCTACATTCACCAATTCTGCCACCTGGTGTGCGTGTAAGTTTAAGCCACATGGACTTGCAGTGAGGTAAGGGATGGTCGTCATGAACGAGTCGAAAACCATTATATTCTGGCAACGTGTTGATGGCGACATTCACGTCAGTGTCATGTGGCGGATGGATGACGTGGCACTACAAATTTTAAATGGTCATAACTTTTGATCTGGGGTTAAAAAATACAAAATTTATATCACCAAAATTGTCTCAACAAGATGAACACAATGAAGTCATCCATGTGAAGTGTTAAGAAAGCGGAAAAATATTGAAATTTGTAGACCCCATTTCTATAATTCTACCTTAGATCTCGGGTTGACATCGTAACCACATCCTTCTAACCAGTGTTTAGTAATAGAAAGAAAGGGGTGATTACATTTTGCATTACATCTATCAATAAAGGTACATGGTATCAATTTTTTCATTTGACTCCTCCATGAATCACTCCAACTTCTAATCATTTATCCACTCACTACCTCCAAGTATCTCTATGATCAATCCAATCTCCTCCTTGACACATCTATATTGAAGTTGTGATGTCTCCTAGAATATGCATAAGTTATCCATTAATTCTTCGAAACATTATAGCATCCTCATATCCTCAACCTCTATTGGTCATTACTCTGCCATTATTTCCTAGAAATTTGTCTATAAAATTTGTCAAAATGTTCAAATGGTCTACCAAGATGTTCTCTATGTTGTTAATCTTATATACTCCAATATACAAATCCTCTCCTCATGTATCTAAATGGATCATTCAAATGCCTTCCTTCCCTCTCTGAGGACTTCTCCATCTAGCTCCTAGTTGATGCAGAAGCATATTAGCAAAATATTTATTCCACCAAAGGGAATGGTTCCATTTTGCATTTTCTTTAACTTGTGATATTTTAGTTTAGGAGAATCTATGTTAGTTAGGAGGTTGTGTTGAATTTTCCTTAAGGGACACATGTAGAAAATTTATTAAGTGAAACATAATTAGTTTCTAGAAGATGGACAACAATAACAAGAATACAAGAAGGGTATTAGTTACACTCCCGATTTTGTAATAGAGATATTTTCTTGACTAGTTAAGGAGGACATAGTATGTAATCAAGCTAAATGAATAGAAGTGTTATTTCTGTGTATATATGTTTTTATGGGAATTTCGTGTGCCTCTTTGCGTTGAAATGTGCATTAAAACTCCATCAAATTAATATGTTTACATGTGTGTATGGAGAGAGGCCATGATCAAGAGAACAAAGAGTTACAGGTATGAAGGAATAGCGAACTGAGCACACAATCAAGTAATGGGAGCCCTCTTATTAACTTTTCTTTCTATCAACTATCAAGTACCAAAGTTAATGAGAGTTGGGTAGTTCAATGATACTGTCAGTTGACATATTGACATAGAGGAAAATTCCCATCAGTTGTAGTCTACCACCATTGCCCACCAGTAAAGCACGGAGGCTTGTAACATGTGATAGGTAGTTTTGGCAATAATTGGTCCAGATAAATAGAAAATTTCCCTACATTTGACGACCCTTTGTATAATAACCTCAAGAGATTAGAAGGAGTATGAAGGTTCGATCATATTAAAAAAAGAAAGATCGATATGAGAACCTAACCATTAGAGGAGAAGGATCTGGACCTCGGCTTTGGCCTTGGGAATTCAAGGAAAGAACTTGAGAGCATTGTGGAAAGTTTCACCATCCATAGTCTTGATAAATTGGATAAATCAAGTTGGGCCATCGATATTATGGTCATAGAGGAGGCATTCAAGATAAATTTGGTATCAAAGCACAATTTATCTTAAACATGGCAGAAAGACATAGAGGAGAACCTTGAGGAGAAAGTGGAAGGAGACTTGTAGGAAAAAGAAGGAATTTAGTGAATGCAACCCTAGAAGAGGAGATGAGGTTCATTCATTAAAGGTTTGTAGTAATGGAAACTACTCAGAGGGGAGGACCTGAAATAGGAGATGCAATGAAGTATAGGAAGAACCTTCTATTGAAGAAGCAAGAAGAGAATTAGTAGAGGAGAAAGTGCTTAGGATTATAGCCAAAATGAGTTCCAAACCAAAGATGGAAGTAGCCACATATGAAGGTAATTTGAATGTTGATGAATTAATGGATTTGATAAATATCATGGACAAGTATTTTGATTAAGAAGAAGTGGATAAGGAAAGGAAAGTTAAGTTCTCTATTACAAGGCCAAAAGGACATGCAACCCTGTAGTGGGAGGAAATGCAGGAAGACAAAAAAAGAAAAGGCAAGCCAAAGTATAGGAGATGAGACAGAATGATAACAATAATAAAAAATAAATTCATGTCCAAGTATTACCAATTAAATATTTTTAGGAAGTTGCAAAGCCTTAGATATAAATCCATGATAGTGAAAGAATATTGAAAATTTTTACAAATTAAACAATAGAGTTGGATATAATGAAGAGGATGTCGAGAAATTTGCTTAATATTTTAATGGATTGAGATATGACATTCAATATGAGATTAACATCTTGACACTAAACATAGCTAGGGACGTAAGATAATTTAAAATATGAGGAAAATATTTCTAGGAAGCAAAGTCAGAAGAACAAAGGAAAAGGTGATGTCATAAGAAAAGGAAAAACAAGCAGAGAATGATTTCCACCTTCAAGGGAAGAATGTGGGAGTTCTAATAAACAACCACCAAGAGGACGTGACTTTATAGGAACAAGGTCCCTTTCCAAGAAGAGACAGAGGTAGATACTACCAACCCAGGTCCTTTAGATGTGGAAATTTGAGAAATATCTCATGCAAATGCCTTTAATATACTCCAACTAGTCAAAGAAGTGTACATATGGAGAAATATAGAGAAAAGAATGTGAATAAAGTGGAAACTGAAGAAGTTTCTAAAGTAGGAGAATCCCTTTGGTTGAAGAGAGTTCTAATTAAAAATTAGAAAATGAAATTGAGGAACCATCCTAGAGGAGAAGTTGTTTAAGACTATGTACAATTCAAGAGGTAAGTGCTGTAATGTTGTAATTGATAGTGGTAGCATAGATAATGTTGTTTCTATAAAGATGGTAGAGAAACTACACTTAAAAAGAATGCCACAACCTACTCCTTACAAATTTTCTTGTTTACAAAAGGCCATCAAATCCTAGTTAATGAAAATTTTAAAGTAGATCTTCAGAGTGGAAGGTACATAGATGAAATATTGTGTGATGTAATCTCCATGGATGTTTGCCATATTTTGTTGGGAATACCATGAAATTTTTATAGGAAATCTATTCATGATGGTAGAAGGAATACCAACACACTTGAGAAACATGGTCACAGGCATACACTGTTGCCTTTACTATTGAGATTTCAATGCTAGTAGATATTAGGGTTATGATCCTTTCTTGATAATTACTTCAGAATTATGTTGGCCTCTTTTATTTCTTTATTATACTATATTTCATCAAGAAATTTCCAAATTATATATGTACAAACATTTTGTTTTTATCTGTTAGACTAACCTAAGTACCCACGGGGGATTTGAACCAGTGACCTATCCCAAGGAGTGCCTTAACACCGCACCCATTCGCCGTCAATCCAAAGCCCCGTGGGCTATATATGTACAAACATTACAAGAACAAGAGACACAAGATGTAGGCCCACAACCAGGGAAAAACCCCTATAAGGGGAAAACCCAATCAAGAAATATTCCTTTAGTAATTCAATTCAAGATGATACACTTCCAAACTTCTTATACCTAGACAAATATATCCTCCAACCACCAAGTCAACCCTTACTCCTTGTAGACATCCTTTGCTCAGCCTTCCAAGTGACAACTTTTCAAATTGCAGCTTCATATTAGAATTTCATCCCCAGCGTTAGATTTTTGGCCCCCAACTTCAGAACTTCGACCCCCTACGACAAAAATGAAATTTTGGCTCAAGCTTCAGCCCAATAAATTTTATGTGTGAGAGAAAGCAAGCCAAAATCTCGATTTTCTTCTTCCTAGCTTCTCTCCTTAGTCTCCAACAATTTTGCACTCTTTTGTAGCTACTGCATCTTAGAGATCGAACTTGTTGATGATGCTCTCCAAATGAAGTCTATTTAATCAATATATAAGCTTCTTGTGATGTCTAATTACCCTAATCTAGGCCAACTTATTGAGGGCAAGGCCGACTTGGTGTGGAGGTGACAAATTATATTCTTGACTTAAAAATAATCCTTTTTACATGATACAAAAAAATCCCAAGAAGGGTCTAATAAAAATGACAATGGCCCTAATGACTCAAGACAAAACCTAGAAGCCTTGAATGGAGGCTTTGACCTAGAAAACATTGACCCAAGCATGAAATCCATGCTTTAATAAGTAATTTTTATTTAATAATAAATATATTTTGACAAGTACAATTATGAAGACCGAAGTTAGTTACATTCTTCAACACTCCCTCTTAACTAGGGTTGTATTCATAATTACATTTTACATATTTATACAATTACATGGAAGGTTTCAAAATGACATGAACTATGAATAATTCTAGCACACTCAGTTCTATGGACCATATACCTAACCTGGGTAATCTATCTGGGTGGAACTAAGATGGACTAAAGATTTTAGCCAGTCTAGGTACCATCAATCTTACTAACTAACCATCAACCCAGGGATCTAGGTTTGTATCCAAGGTCAAAGCTCCAAGACCAACACCACCCTCCCTCTTCCAAATCTAGATATCAATAAACATGTTGACCATATGTCCTCCCAAGCATCTGCTATTATATGCTTCATCTCTTCCTATCAACAAAATATGTAACATCGACCAACCCAAGTATTCTTATAAAATATTCAAACTTTTTATTCAAAAGAGACTTCACCAGCACATCAAATACCTATTATGATTTGTCATTATTTACTATAGCTTTAAGACCCCATCTTGTACCAAGGTCTTAATGTAGTGGTACTTGTTGTTCGTATTATTTTTCCTTGCATGGAACACAGGATATTCATACATCTTGATGCTCCTTTGGTTATCAAAATTTATCACAATAGGATCGAGAGGCTTCCCAAACAAATCTGATAAAATTTTCCTTAACCACAAAACTTCCTTTTCTACTTCACATGCAACAACTTATTATGCTTCAACACTACTTATTGCAATAGGATCTTGTTTTATACTCATCCAAAAAATCATAACAAATCCCCAGCTAAAACATCTACCTATAGTGCTTCTTCCATGAGTCTCAGTACCACCTCAATCGAAATCGGTAAAACATGTTAACTTGACTTCCTTTCCATATTACTTTAGGCAATGATGTATAGTGCCATGTAGATATCTCAAAATATAGTTAGTAGCTATCCAATGGTCATGAAGAGGCTTCAACTAAAATTTACTAACAACATTCATGGTAAAACACATATCAGATCTTTTATTTACTAGGCACATCAGAGAACCCACCAACTTATGATAGCTAGTAGGATCGATGCGACTAGAGTTAGAGCTTCTCAACTTCTTAAGATTAGTGATAAGAGTAGCCATAGGTTTGGAATCCATCATACCGAATCTCTACAATATCTAGATTATGTATTTCCCTTGACCTAGATATGCATCTCTAGGTTTCTTCCAGTCTTCCAAACCCAAGTAATAATGCATAAGTACCATATCTTTCATTTCAAATTCTGCTGCCAACATCTTCTTGCATTCTTATATTCTCTGCTCCACACCTGTAACAAATAAGTCATCCAGATATAGTAGAATAATGTCTAATTCATTATTCACCACCTTGATGTAGAGGTTTGGATCAGTAGAACTTTTGACGAACCCAATTCTTAAGAGATATGCATACATTCTTGCATACCATTCCCTAGGAGCTTGCTTCAAGCCATATAGGGCTTTCTTGAGTATGCAAACATGTGTGTCCTTACTATTTATCTCAAAGCCTTATAGTTGTTCAATATATACTTCTTCATTGATGGTTCCATTCAAAAATGTTGTTTTTACGTCCATTTGATGAATATGTCATCCCATTGTAGTAGCCACCAAAACCAACAATCTTATAGTAGTATATCTTGTAATAGGCACAAAGGTTCCTTCATAGTCTATACCTTTCTTTTGAGAAAAACTCCTTGCAACAAATCTAGCTTTGTATTTTTCAATACTTCCATCAATAACATGCTTGATTTTGTAGAACCATTTTGAAGTGATAACCGATTTGTCACTTGGTCTAGGAATGATTTCCCAAACCCCATTTTTCATGATGGATTGATATTATTCTTGCATCAACTTCTTCGATTATTCTTGATGAGAAACTTCTTCAAATGTAGTTGGTTCAAATTCATTAACTTTTTCATATATGTATTATATCTTGAATATCTCTTTGGTCTTTTTCTTTCTCTAAAATTTCGTTTCGTAGCTCCATGTCTTTCAACACATTCAAGAGTAGCTTTTAACCAATTTGGCCTCTTCCTTATTTCTAGTTTAATAGACTCACTTGGCCCTTCTACTTCTTCTTAGTTTGTAGTTGTCTTATTGTGATGCTCCTCTTCTTCAAATAGTGGTGTATCTTCATCATCAAAATCTATTGGAATATCCTTGTATATTTTGTGGGCGTGATTTTCATCAAACATAACATCCTTGCATACTTCAATTTGTATTCCTTCTTTGATGTAGATTCTATATTCTTTTGAAGAGAGACTGTAGCCAACAAAGATTCCTTTAATTCTTGTAGAATCTAATTTCTTTCACTTGTCCTTTGGAAGATGGATGTATGCAGGACACCCAAAGATGTGGAGATGGTCCACACAGGATTCTTTCCTGTGAATTCTTCTTCAGGTGTCATATTCTCAAGGATTCTATGAGGACTTCTATTCTGTATATATATTGTTGGCATTGATGCTTCTCCCCATAGAAAGTTTGGTAGATATTGATCAAATATCATAGTTATTATACATTATTCAATTGTTCTATATTTCCTTTCTGTAACTCCACTCTACTTGGGGTTGTAGGGAACAATGATATCCCTCTTAATACCTGCTTATTTATAATATGCAACTATTTATTTTGAAGTGTATTCCCCACCATTTCCAAATCTAAAATTTTTACTTTTCTTTTGGTTAAGGTTTCCATTTCACATCTAAACTCCTTGAATTTTCCAAATACTTCATCCTTTGTTGAGAAGGTAGAGCCATGTCTTTCTAGAGTGATCATCAATGAAGGTCACATAATAAAGATGACCTCCAAGAGATTTGTTAGACATAGGACCACACACATAGGAATGGATGAGGTCTAATATTTCCTTAGACCTTATCTCACTGCTTGTAAAAGGATTCCCTGTATTCTCCCCCAAACCACATCCCTTACATACTCCTTCACGATCTTCCTTGATGTTGGGGATGCCATTTACCATTTGATTAAGAGAGGAATTGATAGTGTAGTGTATATTCCCATATATTCTAAGTCATAGTTTGATAGGATTGATCACAATGTGAACTAGGGCTTGTGGAGATGGTGTTATAAATCTATATAACATTCCTTCACATCAATAAATTCCACCTTATCAATGCTTGAATATTTTCCCCAAACCAAAAATTTTCCATCTACAAATGCAACCCTATCTCCTTTATCTTCTAAACAATAAATTGAAAATAAATTAGTTTCCAAAGCTATAACATAGAGTATAGTGTTGAGATGTAGCTTTGCTCCATTTTCCAACTTCAATGATGTAGATCCCAGGCCCTTGGATGCATAACTATTGTTGTCTCCTAGATCCACTACTTGATATGATAGTTCCTTCGACAGAGTATAAATTTTTCCACTTTCTCCCATCATATGCCTTGATGCTCTACTATCAATGATCCATGCATTGTCATCATCAAGAGTACCTGTAAGTGCAACCAAGAACCCTTCACTTTTTACTTTCTTAGAGAGGTTTTTGTTAGGATATTCCGACACATAGGAATAGTTAAGTTCAACTTGGTCTAGTATAGAGTTAGGTATAGAGTTAGGTAAAGTGTGTTTCTTTACCGTTGTACATTTTGTAACTTACAATCCGACGGTCACGATATGTAGTGATCCGACGGTTCATTCTCTCCTCGGTATTACCGACACTTGATCCGTGGCTTGACACCCGATTGGTCTATGAATTCTATTTAAAGCGCATGGAGGGTCATTTGTAGGTTAACCGTGCATGAGAGAAGCTTATGTAAATTTTCATTCTTTTATTAATAAATTGCCTGTAGTAGCCACGTTGGCGCAGGCCGTGGACTGTTTCCCTCTCTGAGGGTTTTACCCACGTCAAAATACTGGTGTATGATCTGTGATCTGTTTGTGAGCAGTGTCCTTTTGGTGTTCTGACCGAGAAAAATACCCCATAAAACCAACAAGGCAACCCTTCCTCCTTTTATATGTCCTTTGCTCAGCCTTCCAAGTGACAACTTTTTAAAGTGCAACTTCAGATCAAAATTTCGGCCCCAACGACAAATACTCAGTCCCCAACTTTAGAAATTTTACCCTGCAACATAAAAAAAAATTAATAAAAGAATTGGCCCTAGCTTCAACCCGGTAACTTCACATGTGTGAGGGAAATGCAACCCAAAAACTCTATTTTATTCTTCATAGATTCACTCCTTTTCCAGCAACTTCACACTCATTTGCAACTACTACTTCTTAGAGATTGAACTTGTTGATGATGCTTTCCAAACGAAGTCGAGTTGCTCAATATATAGGCTTCTTGTGAGGTCGAATTTCCCTAATCCAAACTGACTTGTTGAGGGAAGGGACGACTTGGTGTGGAGGTGAAAAATTATATTTTTGACTCAAAAATAATTCTTTCTACATGATACAAAAGCCCAACAATGGTCTAATAAAAATGGCAATGACTTTAATGACTCAAGAAAGAGCCTAGAGTAATTCAATGGAGGATTTGACCTAGAAAGCATTGACCCAAGCATGAAACCCATGCTTTAATAAGTCATTTTATTTAATAATAAATTTTCTTTTAACAAGTACAATTATGAAGACTGAATCTAGTTGCATTCTTCAACATTTTACAAGGTGAAGGAGTTAAAGAAGAAGTTGGCCCTAGTGTATTGTTGATGAGTTGTAAGGAGTTGCTGCAAGGAGTCAAAAGGAATAAAGTACATTTTTCTTTGATTGGTAAACCCTAGCTATTTCTTACCAACACAAGTTTAGATGATTTTCTTGAGGAATTCAAGCTTGTATTGAATGATTTTGCTGAAATAATTGTGGATGAATTACCAAGTGATTTACCAATTGTTTGAAGCATTAGCCATCATATTGACTTAATTCCCGAAGCAAGTCTTCCAAACAAAGAAACATATAGAATGGATACTCAAGAAAATGAAGAAGTGAGGAAGAAAATATAATAGCTATTGGATAAGGGTGACATTAGAGAAAGCCTCATTCCATGCATTGTTCCCACTGGATGGAGGGTGTGCATTAATTCAAGAAGAATCAATAAGATAACTATCATGTATATATTTCCTCTTCCACATACTGATGATCTAATTGATTGTTTGAGTGGTGCTAGATATTTCTCAAAAAATGATTTGAAGAGTGGGTATCATCAAATCTGAATTACAGAAGGGGATGAATGGAAAACAACTATCAATATAAACCACGGATTGTATGAGTGGCTAGTGATTCCTTTTGGCCTTACTAACACACCTAATACTTTTATGAGGTTGATGAATGAAATTTTGAAGGAGTATATAGGCAAGTTCATTATTTTATATTTGGATGAAATTTTAGTGTACAACTAAACAATGGAGGAACATTTGAGACATATCAAGTTGATTTTAAATACCTTGCAGCAAAGAAAATTTGTTGATTAATTTGAAGAAATGTACCTTTATGAAAAATGAATTAGTAGATTTAGGCTTCGTAATTTTTGAAGCCAATTTAAAGATGGACCCTAAAAAGGTTAAAGAAGAGTGGTATTTTGGATTTGATTCCACAGGTGCCAGTTATAAGTCTATGTTTTGAGTCACCAATTGGACTCATCATTACGACAGAAATGTTGAGAGAAGAAGAAAGGATAACGAGAAAATAAATAGGTGAAGGAAAAAAATTGAGGGTTAAAAAAAGTCAACTCATTTTTTTATTTTAAAAATGAAATGAAGGAAAATAACAATAAAATAAAATAGGAACAACAAAAAAAATCCCGAGAGGCCCAATAATACTAAAAGAAGAGCAATAATAATGTAAAATCTAAAGCAAAAAATAAACTAAAAATAATCAAATTATCAAATACAAAATAATTAATCAAATTGAAATCAAGCATAATAGGAAGTTCAAAGAAGCCATCGAAATAGGTAAAACACCCCAATAACCTTAACCAGAATGATGGTGGGAAGATTAGTGATAATTGAATTCCTATTTTAACCTCTACTTCTACCTTCTCTTAAATTACTCCCTACCCTCTTATCGCTAGGCTTGGCCTCCATGGTCTTCCTTCCTTTTTAGTATACCAGCCCTAAATTCGTTATAACATTTTAATAAAACAATCAAGAATAAATAAAAATATTTTCATAATATTCATTTCTAAAATCATAATTCTTGTATAAATAAATTTATATATAATTCATTAATAATAAAAATTAAGTTTCAGTTTAAAACAAATTACAATAATTAATATTTCATTCATATTAAACTTATAAATTCATTTTGAAATCATAATAAAATCTAGCTGTCATTATGCATAGTAATAAATTTAATTTATCATTCATTCATAGTTATTACGAATTAATTATTACATATTTTTGCTGGTTAATCATATTAATTTTAACTATAGATAGTAAAAATGGAAAACCAACAATTCATACAACTTATAACCAACATTAAATTTGTATCATTATATTTACCTTAATTTAGTATAATTGATAAATTAAATTATATTTTACAAAAATTTAGTGAGTTTCATAAATTATTTAGATATGAATTATAGTTCACTTGTCAATCTATTAAATTAAGGAACCAAATACCTTTCTCAAGAAAAAAAAACTTTTAAAAGTAGACTAGCCATTAAATTAATAATTAATAACTAAAACTAAAATTGTTAACGAATTAACAACAATAAATTTAAGATAAAATAAGTAAATTACAATTAATAGAATTAAACATTATCATACCTATTCGTTGTCTTTCATTCCCATCGCTACCCTAGCCTTATTTATTACTATATTGGGTTTTGACTTATTCTCTCACGGATCTAATCTTGATGATGAACCAC
>APFE030967187.1:0-12279 GCA_000404065.3 Pinus taeda
ATCGGCTGTAAAAATCATCTCGTCCTCCAGTCCATTGCGTGGTACAGAGGTGTGATACTCTTTTTATTATTATTATTATTGCGCATCATTTGAATTCTTATTGCGATATTGTTGCAAAACTTTGTTCACCATGGATTGCATATCGTCATCCTTTTGTCATATCCAAAATGCTATTCCCTTGTATGCACTTTTCATGAGTAGAATTTAAATTAAGACAATAATATCATGGAAGTTTTGAATTTCGCTCACTTTGAAAACCAAAATTGAGAATATAAGAAAAAAAAAATCAAGATATTATTTTTTTCTACATTTACAGGGAGCTTAACACCTCTGCAAATCCGCTATAATCTTTTTTTCAATTTGGAGTCATGTTATTATTATGAAGATTATGAAGAGGGTAACAAACATAATTATGAGCTCTCACAGAATTTATATAAATTAATATAGATCCATCTTAAACACAGATCTAACATGATCAGAGAAGGATTAATTTTTTTAAGTGCAAATTTATTTTAAAGTGAAAAAATAAACCATCATAGATCCATCTTAAACAGAGATCTAACATAAACTAGAAGAATCGAATTTCTTTAGATACAAACTTATTTTAAAGTGAAAAAATAATGTATAATTTTTCATTGTTTAAATTATATTATTGAGTGCTATATATTTTTAAATACAAATTAATATTAATTCAAACTAAAATATTTTATTCATAACCTACATGAAATATTTTATTATATAAAACATTAAAATATTCTCTTTTAACATTTTTTTTATTTTTCTATATATTATATAAAAAATAAGTTGATATTCACATAAATGGATGTACACAAATTGGATATTAGCAGAGTGGATCTACACTGCTGTTTTCATATTGGTCCTTGTTTTATTTTTTATTTCGGTTGTTGTCCTCAAAGTGCTTGGAGTAGATCAAATGAGAGTGTTGAGAGCAATAGAAAGAAGTTGATATGCTAAGTTATCCAAACGAGGTTTCGAGTTTTGAGAACTCTGACCGCTGAACAACTATTAAAGTCGAGGCTTGAAACGTGTGATGACATCACTATTTTGTTTGGAAGGTTATGTGGAGTTTTCCCAACACAAGCTCTTTCTTTAAAAGCTTTGATTATTTTCTTGATCTTCTTTGGAATATTTCAATTAAATTAGAATACAACAATATTATTAGATCGTTTTTAAAAGGTATTTAAAAAAAAAAATTCATGTATGGAGACTTCGGGAAGATAAAGAGTTTTTTGGTACCAGAATTAGAATACAACAATATTATTATATCGTTTTTAAAAGGTATTTAAAAAAAAAATTCATGAAGATAAAGAGTTTTTTGGTACAAGCTTTTTTATGATGCCGTAAAAATATATGGTAAAAAGTATTTGTTATGAGATATAATTTTTTTTTCTAGAAAGAGGTTTGGATATTTTTTGTTTTTTAATCAAAAGAAAGGAAAGAGCAGTCCAATGAAATAATTGTAAGTTTGTTGTAAAAGTGTAGATTTGCAGTGGCGTGTTATGCGGAGGAAGAATTGGAGGAAGAATTGATTGGATGAGTTGTTTATGAATTAGTAGTTGATTGTTGGCAGATAAATTGTAAAATTAAAAAGGAGCATGCATATCAGTGATGGGTAGGACCAAAGAGAATTAAGCACTTCCACAGAAAACTAAAATATTTAAGGATAATGTCATGTACCTAAATAATATTTACTTAAACAAGAGTAAAATAAAAATTTTAATTGTTAATTTCATGCCCAGAAAGAAGTGGGATAAGTTAATAATTTCAACTATTACGACTCACCACTATACATGTAAATAAAATTAATTACTGAACCCCATACAATAGTCTATCGACCGTTGAATTCCTCGAACCCATCGATCATTTTTTATGTAGTTGACATTATAAACAGGGTTATAAGGTGTTAATAATCCTCCGCGAATACATAGTCTAATCTTCTAATGGTCATGTATGACCCTTGCCATTGATTGTAGCGTAGGGATCAATGCTGCTATCATTCCCACGCAGCCACCGGACATCTAGCAATAAATTTATAACCTTTCCTTGGCGGAGAAGGCGACAGCTGGGTCATCTCTGGATTATTCCATCCGTTTGGACTTACGGTTTATGGATTACAGTGAATGCCATTAATGTTGCAGGCAGTCGTGATCTCCTCGGGATCATTGATAAGATCCACGGAAGAGGTTCTTCGTCCTTAATCGAACGGTTGGAGATTACGGGCCAGCTATCAAAGGTTTTAGGGTTTCATGTTATATGCTTTTTGACTCATTCTTTCCGCGGTTGTTTTCCATTCGGCTATGGCCGCCTGCCTTCCATTCCTGTAGTCGGCTTCGATGTGAAACCCTGGTTATTGCTGCGCCCAGACACGACGATTCCCTGTGGTTTCTCGCTCCTGCAGAACTTGAACAGGTAGCATTCATTTTTCCTTTTCATCATTAACTTTAACAGGTATTTCTTTGTTTTCCTTGCACCATTATTAAGTAAGGGTTTATCTCAGGGTTTTATGGACTGTGATTATCACTAATCTCTTTACTCTGGCGACTCTGTTGTCAGGGATTCGATGGGCTTTCCGCCAACTTCATTTCGGTTCCGCGCGCAGAATCAACAGGTGAGTCCGCGGAACCTGCTTTAGGGTTAAATGTATGTTTACTGTTAGATGAATAATGACTCTTCCCCTTTTCCTGTCAGGTGATTTTACTACTTCCTGATGGGAAGATGTTTTTCTGTGATCTATGTCTGTCTGAGGCGACCCCATAACTTGGAGCCAGGGTTCTGGTCTCGAAGGTCCTCGTGGCCAGCGGTATTTTCGCGCCTGGATGGAACTCAGAGGTCTCTGATGTTAAATGTAGTATTTTTTGTTGTTTTCTGGAATGACATCCTAAGTTCCCTACCGTGAGAATTTTGTTTATTGCCATACCAATTTAACTGGCTCGGTTGGCCATGCCGCGCACAACTAGTTTGTACATACTATTTTGTCACTGTTATATGTATGGACGGTTGTGTTTTGACATTTAGTATATAATATGATATTCGAATTCCCTTAGTTCTGGAATGTGCTATGTTTCATTCGGCCAGATCTATAAATCCGCGACATTTATTTTCTGGGATTTATGTTGTTATTATCTGCTATGCATCGCTGTGCGCTTCAATAGGCACAATTGTTATTTCATTATTTTCTATCATTTAATGTACAAGGTATTTAGAATGTGACCCTTGGATGGTCTCGGCGCCAGACTTAACGGTGTGCCTGGACTGTCCTGATTTTCCATGGGTCTCGTTTGATAGAATAACTGTGATTTTCCCTTTTTGTATATAAGAGAAGTATAACTCTGTTATGTGAATTACTCGTCACTTAGGTAGTTGATTTAATATGAAATGTATTACCTCCGTCTTTCCTGAAATCATTATAAGATTTATTTTATTTTCTTGTCCGTGCTTCATTATCGTTATCCTGCATAGCCTTAACCCTCACGAGGGTTTGGATGGTTTACGGGTTGCTTTACTCATTACTGTTGATACCCATGTTCTGTCTTTTCTTGAGAACAGGTAATTATGGTTAATCGTTCCACCGATATCTCGGTTGGTTGATTAATATGTGCGGACAATACACGTCTTATTTTGCTGTCCCCTGTCATTATATGAATGCTCACATAATTTACAGTACTTCCTGCGCATGTTGTTCCGATTTCCTGCTTATTATTGTGTCATTGTACTCTTGTTATATACATTGTAGTCGTAAGATATATATCATATCATTTCGTAAAGATATACAAATGATAAAACAGTTTTCTTGATTCTCTGTTTTTGTTCAGAAACGACCGAGTTTGTTCAACACTCCTACTCGGTTACTGTTTAGCGATTTTAATGAATTTTACTGTATTTCTGGTTTCATTCCTGCGTTCTAGCATTAAATACTTATTTTCTTTTAACAGGCTGAAATTATCTTTCTGTTCATTCTATAATCTTATTTACAAATCAATTAATGTTTCTATAACCAGAATGAATCTTAGACTATAACAATTAACTGTACTTACCTGTACTGTTATTGTCACAATATCTCGTCCCTCTCCAGCATGGAGGAACTTACTTTGTCGCTTGTTCTCCTCCCAACCATGAGATTCAGTCCACTCGACTGAATCTCCCCCCAAGCTCTTTTGCCAGACCACTGTCTTCAGCAAAAATATTACACAACTTGTGCCTGTGCTATCTGGTCCTTACCAGACTTAACACTCTTTCCTTTCTCTTCTCCTTGTCTTCTTTCCCCCATTTGTTCCTTAACAACCCGAGTCTTTTCCTTTTCCTTTTCTAAGGAAAATGGGAAAACAGTTAGGGTTTTTCCCTGTTAGCAACTGCTTATTAACTGGCAAGAAAAGAGAATAACTTCCTTATAGAAAGTATTATGTGTAATTACTCAATTTGTATTTTCATTTTGAATTAATAATATTCAAATCATTTTTCACAACAAAAATAATAATCTCTGTCCCATATTTACTTACAATGGTAAAACGGAAGATTTATTCCCGTAAATTATCCGGTCATTACATCTCCTCCCCCTAAGATTGGACACCGTCTCGGTGTCTTCCAGCCATGAACAGAGCTGGATAAGTTTTCCTCATTAGTTCTTCATCCTCCCAAGTGGCCTCCTCAGGTCCATAATGTCGCCATTGTATCTTAACTTGGGTACTAACTCGTTTCCGCAGCTGCACTTCTCTCCGGTCGAGGATGTTCAGAGGTTCGACCAGAACCTCTCCTTCCGGTTCGACCTGCATTGCACAATTTCTTAAGTTAGTTTTTCCTTCAGCATTGACTTAACAAGTTTATTGTAGTAATAACTCCCACCTGAATATCTTGCCAACGGAATACATGCTTAGGGTCATAGACATATTTCTTTAGAACTGAGACATGGAACACATTGTGGACCCGAATGTGACTTGGCAAGGCAAGCTGGTAAGCCACCGACCCAACCCTAGCCAAGACTTGAAAGGGTCCACAATATCGGGGTGCCAATTTGGCACAACCACTCCACTGTAAAGTACTCCTTTTAGCTTGAATTCTGATATAGACGTGGTCTCCAACTTGGTACTCCTTGAACCTTCTTTTCCGATCAGCGAAATTTTTCTGTCTATCTTGAGTAACTCTCAGATTAACGCGCACTCTTTTTACCATGTCTTCCATTTCCTTAAGCATCTCAGGTCCTAGACTCAATTTATCTTCGGGTCCTCCCCAGCTAGAGGGTGTACGACATTTTCGACCATACATGACTTCAAATGGACTCATCTGCGTAGAGGTATGATACCCATTGTTATAGGCAAATTCCACCAGATGTAAATATTCCTCCCACAGCGTGGGTTGTTGCATAACATAAGCTCTCAACATGTCTTCCACCACTTGGTTCACCCGTTCCGTTTGACCATCAGTTTGAGGATGGTATGATGTGCTGAAATTTAGTTGGGTTCCTAAATTATCGAATAGTGTCCTCCAAAAGGCTGATGTGAACTTCACATCACGATCGAAAATTATCGTTTTTGGAAGTCCGTGTAACTTAAATATATGCTGCATAAAAATATGAGCAATCTGTACAGCTTTGTATGTGGATTGTATAGGTATAAAATGTGCAGCTTTACTTAACTTGTCTACTACCACCATAATAGAATCGTTGTTTCTTTTTGTCTTAGGCAAACCTGTGATAAAATCCATGGAAATGACTTCCCACTTCCATTCTGGGATAGGTAATGGTTGGAGCAGTCCTGCTGGATGCTGGTGCTCTGCTTTAATCTGCTGGCATTCTAAACATCGTGCCAAGTACTCGGCAATGTTCTTCTTCATTCCTGGCCAGAAGTACTCCTTTCGGATTGCGGTAATCATTTTCTGGTATCATGGGTGCCCCGCATAATGGCTGATATGAAATTCATCCATAATCAGATTTTTAATTTGGTCTTGGTTTGGTATGTATAATCTTCGTTTGAAATATATCATTCCAGCATCATCTACCTCATATTCTTGTTGGTCTGCCGTATTGACGGATTGCTGTATTTGCAGCTTTAGCTGCTGATATTCAATATCTTGATTTGAGGCTTCCTTCACCTTCTCCAAGAAGGGATTCTTCCACCCACTAATGGAAATTTCATATAAATGTTGTACTTTCTGACTTAAAGCATCTGCTACCCGGTTTTCTTTTCCTTGCAGATGTTTAATCTCGAAATCAAAGCCACTTAAAAAATCTACCCACCGTGCTTGTCTAGCATTTAAGGTGGGCTGGCTGAAATAGTTGGTTAAACTATGATGATCGGTAAGCAGCAAGAATTTTCTGCCCACTAGGTAATGCCACCACATTTTTAAGGCATGGATGACAACAACCAATTCCAAATCATAAGCAGAGTATTTTTGCTCATGCTCTTTTAACTTTCGAGACTCGTATGCAATCACTTTGCCTTCTTGCATCAGGACTCCACCTACTCCTTCTTTGCTTGCATCCGTACATACTACGTAATCTTTTTCAGGATCGGCTATACTCAAAATAGGTGCTGTAGTGAGTAGGTGTTTTAATCGTTCAAAACTTTTCTGACAATTTGTGGTCCAATGAAATGCTTTTCCCTTTTTCTGCAATGAGGTAATAGGATATGCCACTCTAGAAAAGCCCTCTACAAACCTCCTATAATAACCGGCCAACCCCATAAAGGATCAGACATCTGCCACATCTTTCGGTACAGGCCACTCCATTATGGCCTTTATCTTTTCCGGGTCTACTGCGATCCCATCTTTAGTAATTACATGACCCAAGTATTGGATTTCTTCTTTAAAGAAATCACACTTACTAAACTTTGCGTATAGCTGATGTTCTTGAAGTGTCTGTAACACTATTCTAAGATGTTCATGATGTTCTTCCATTGTGCGAGAGTATATTAGTATATCGTCAATAAATACCAGCACAAATCTGTCCAAATAACGATGGAAAATACTGTTCATTAAACACATGAAAGTTGCAGGGCCGTTGGTCAGTCCGAACGGCAACACCACGAAATCATAATGACCATATCTTGTTCTAAAAGTTGTTTTAGCGATATCTTCTTCTTTGATTCGGATCTGGTGGTAACCTGATCGCAGATCGATTTTAGAGAACACCGTCGCACCTTTTACTTGATCGAATAATTCATCGATCCGAGGTAGAGGATATTTATTCTTAATGGTCAACTTATTTAACTGTCGATAATATATACACATCCGGAGAGTTCCGTCCTTTTTCTTGACAAATAACACTGGGGCTCCCCATGGGGACACGCTAGGACGTATATAATCTTTATCTAGTAATTCCTGCAACTGAATTTTTAATTCCGTCAGTTCGGGTACACTCATTCTATAGGGTGCCCGTGACACTGGTGCTGCTCCCGGAACCAACTCAATGGTAAAATCTATGTTTCTTCTCGGTGGTAGCCCAGGAATTTCTTCTGGAAATACATCTGCGAATTCCTGAATCACAGGGATATTATTCAGAACAGCTGTTTTATCTTTAGAATTTGCATAACCCACCTAAATGGCATAGACCTGGCACCCTTTCCGAATACATTTTATGAGCTGGTTTGCTGTTATTGGTCGAACTTGCACAGGTCGTTTGATTCCTTGCATTTCTTTCATGCTTCCGTGCTGATCTCTAAAGTAGATAACTTTAGTTTTACAATCTACTAATGACCAGTGTTTTTCTAGCCAATCCATGCCAATTAGAATATCATAAGAGCCCAGGGGAAGTACGTTTAAATCAATCGTTATTGGCTGTCCTGCTATAGTGAAAGAACAGTCCTTAATTTTAGCTGTCACTTGTCTTTTGGCTCCTGTAGCTAATTGTACCAGCCATGGGTTTTTAAACTACTGTAAATTACAACGTTCTACCACCTTTGGGCTTACATAACTTAGTGTAGCCCCAGGGTCAATTAAAACAGAGACAGTAAGGTTTAAAATGTTACCTTCGAATTCGACCATGGTTGGCTGATACTCTGCCTGACGGTCTTCCAAAGCCGCATTAATCCTGGGTACACTGCGTCCTATCTCGCCGACTGTTGAGGCTTCATGAATTTGAGATAATTGTTCAGTCCCTTTTCGTTGTGGACGGTTTTTGATGTAATGGGGTCCTCCGCAACCCCAACATTGCACCGGGGGTCTTAATTTACCTTCGTTGCCCAATCGTGCATGTTGTTCACTGACTTTAGACTCATTAGTAGGTCTAAATTTGGATGTGGTTCTTGTTGTGGTTCTGCTATTTTGTCCCTTTCCATTTCCTTTACTTCCACTGTTACGATTTCCTTTGTTGTATCCTATTGACTTAAAGCCCTTTTTCTCATTCCATTTTCGACCAACAGCTTCCCCTTTTTGCTTGCTTTGTTGATAACAGATTCTGGCTTTACGGATTACCTCGTCCATCGATTTTGGATTATCAAATTCAATCCTCTCTCGCATGTAGGGCGGTAAGCTACTCACAAATCTTTGTACTTTTGCCTTTTCTTCCCTTATGTATGGCACATAGCGGAGTAAGGAAGTAAAACAGGTGATAAATTCGTCCATAGTCTGCTGCCCCAAACGCAGATCATGGAACTCTCTTGCTTTTTCATCGTAGAAGCGTTCAGTTAAATACCTTTCTTTAAAATATCTTTCAAAGTTATCCCAAGTAATAGTTTGTTCAGTAACTCCTTTTACTATTTTTACTTCTTCCCACCATAAGGTGGCCTTTCCCTGTAGCTGAAAGATAGCCAATCGTGCTTTAAGATTGTGGTCATATTCGTAAAGCTGGAAATACTTATTCATACTGATTAGCCATGCTTCAGCTACTTCTTCTTGTTCCCCGTCAAAATGTGGTGGCTTAATTTTGCGAAATTCCCGTTGTAGCTCCACCCTTTGCCTTTTCGAAGTTTGCTGTTCAATTACATTATCGGAACGTTCCTCTTGTTCCTCTGATCCTTCAAGGGGTATATGATGGTTCTGTTCTTCAGACATCCTTGGCTGTTCAGTGCTAGGATTAATTGGTGGTTGATTCTGTCGATCAGACAGACTCTTCAGGATCCTTTCTTATTCCATTGTAAGTCTGGCATTGTCTTCCCGTAGCCTTGCCATCTCATTTTTAAGTTCCTGTACTGTTTCCAGGATGGCTTGATTTGTAACTCTGGCCTCTTCCCCAAGCTGCACCCACAGTTCAGGATTATGTTCGGGGCCAGGTGCCCCCTGTCCCATCATAGGTCGTCGAGTTGTATTATCCGTTCTCCTCATGTTGTAGCTTCTAAAACTTTCTGATCCTGTGCTTCATTCAAACAAGGTGAATGGGTAATGATAAAGAAGATCCATAAAATTAAAAAAAAAAAAAAAAATGTCTCTATGAATTCTTCTGTCCTTACCCAGAGGCCTCAATTCTGTAACTGGGCTCTGATACCACATGTCATGTACCTAAATAATACTTACCCAAACAAGGGTAAAATAAAAATTTTAATTGTTAATTTCATGCACAGAAAGAAGTGGGATAAGTTAATAATTTAAACTATTGCGACTCACCACTATACATGTAAATAACATTAATTACTGAACCCCATACAATAGTCTATCGACCGTTGAATTCCTCGAACCCATACGGTGATCGATCATTTGTTATGTAGTTGACATTATAAACAGGGTTAGAAGGTGTTAATAAGCCTCTGCGAATACATAGTCTAATGTTCTAATGGTCATGTCTGACCCTTGCCATTGAATGTGGCATAGGGATCAATGCTGTTATCATTCCCACGTAGCCACCGGACATCTAGCAATAAAGTTATAACCTTTCCTTTGCGGAGAAGGCAACAGCTGGGTCATCTCTGGATTATTCCATCCGTCTGGACTTACGGTTTCTAGATTACAGTGAATGCCATTAATGTTGCAGGCAGCCGTGATCTCCTCAAGATCATTGATAAGATCCACGACAGAGGTTCTTCGTCCTTAATCGAACGGTTGGAGATTACGGGCCAGCTATCAAAGGATTTAGGGTTTCATGTTATATGCTTTTTGACTCATTCTTTCCACGGTTGTTTTCCATTCGGCTATGGCCGTCTGCCTTCCATTCCTGTAGTCGGCTTCGATGTGAAACCCTGGTTATTGCTGTGCCCAGACACGACAAATACCTGTGGTTTCTCGCTCCTGCAGAACTTAAACAGGTAGCATTCGTTTTTCCTTTGCATCATTAACTTTAACATGTATTTCTTTGTTTTCCTTGCACCATTATTAAGTAAGGGTTTATCTCAGGGTTTTATCGACTGCGATTATCACTAATCTCTTTACTCTGGTGACTCTGTTGTTAGGGATTCGATGGGCTTTCCGCCAACTTCATTTCGGCTCCACGCGCAGAATCAACAGGTGAGTCCGCGGAACCTGCTTTAGGGTTAAACGTATGTTGAATAATGACTCTTTCCCTTTTCCTGTCAGGTAATTTTTACTACTTCCTAATGGGAAGATGTTTTTCTGTGATCTATGTCTGTTTGAGGCGACCCCATAACTTGGAGCCAGGGTTCTGGTCTCGAAGGTCCTTGTGGCCAGCGGTATTTCCGCGCCTGGACGGAACTCAGAGGTCTCTGATGTTAAATGTAGTAATTTGTGTTGTTTTCCGGAATGACATTCTGAGTTCCCTACCGTGAGGATTTTGTTTATTGCCATGCCGCGCACATGTAGTTTGTACATACTATTTTGTCACTGTTATATGTATGGACGGTTGTATTTTGACATTTAGTATATAATATGATATTCGAATTCCTTTAGTTCTGGAATGTGCTATGTTTCATTCGTCCAGATCTATAAATCCGCGACATTTATTTTCTGGGATTTATGTTGTTATTATCTGCTATGGCATTGTTGTGCGCTTCAATAGGCACAATTGTTATTTCGTTATTTGCTATCATTTAATGTACAGGGTATTAGAATGTGACCCTTGGATGGTCTCGGCGCCGGACTTAACGGTGTGCCTGGACCGTCTTGATTTTCCATGGGTCTCGTTTGATAGAATCACTGTGATTTTCCCTTTTTGTATATAAGAGAAGTATAACTCTGTTATGTGAATTACTCGTCACTTAGGTAGTTGATTTAATATGAAATGTATTCCCTCCGTCTTTCCTGAAATCATTATAAGATTTATTTTATTTGCTTGTCCGTGCTTCATTATCGTTATCCTGCATAGCCTTAACCCTCACGAGGGTTTGGATGGTTTACGGGTTGCTTTACTCATTACTGTTGATACCCATGTTCTGTCTTTTCTTGAGAACAGGGAATTATGGTTACTCGTTCCACCGATATCTCGGTTGGTCGATTAATATGTGCGGACAATACACGTCTTATTTTGCTGTCCCTTGTCGTTATATGAATGCTCACATAATTTACAGTACTGCCTGCGCATGTTGTTTCGATTTCCTGCTTATTATTGTGTCGTTGTACTGCTGTTATATACATTGTAGTCATAAGATATATATCATATCATTTCGTAAAGATATACAAACGATAAAACAGTTTTCTTGATTCTCTGTTTTTGTTGAGAAATGACCAAGTTCGTTCAGCAGTCCTACTCGGTTACTGTTTAGCGATTTTAATGAATTTTACTGTATTTCTGGTTTCATTCCTACGTTCTAGCATTAAATACTTATTTTCTTTTAACAGGCTGAAATTATCTTTCTGTTCATTCTATAATCTGATTTACAAATCGATTAATGTTTCTATAACCAGAATGAATCTTAGACTATAACAATTAACTGTATTAATTAACTGTACTTACCTGTGCTGTTATTGTCACAATCTCTCGTCCCTCTCCAGCATGGAGGAACTTACTTTGTCGCTTGTTCTCCTCCCAACCATGTGATTCAGTCCACCCAACTGAATCTCCCCCCAAGCTCTTTTGCCAGACCACTGTCTTCAGCAAAAATATTACACAACTTGTGCCTGTGCTATCTGGTCCCTACCAGACTTAGCACTCTTTCCTTTCTCTTCTCCTTGCCTTCTTTCCCCGTTTGTTCCTTAACAACCCGGGTCTTTTCCTTTTCCTTTTCTAAGGAAAATGGGAAAACAGTTAGGGTTTTTACCTGTTAGCAACTGCTTATTAACTGGCAAGAAAAGAGAATAACTTCCTCATAGAAAGTATTATGTGTAATTACTCAATTTGTATTTTCATTTTTAATTAATAATATTCAAATCATTTTTCACAACAAAAATAATAATCTCTATCCCATATTTACTTACAATGGTAAAACAGAAGATTTATTCCCGTAA
>APFE030967187.1:27533-64876 GCA_000404065.3 Pinus taeda
CCTACCTACCTACTGTTTAGTGAAGCAGACAGGGCAGAATGGGAGCTCAGGGCTCTTAGACAACCTATTGACCCAGATCTGCTAGAGAACAGGAATGCAGTAACACATAAAACTAAAAAGGTATTGGATCTCAAGAAAAATGACAAGGAGTCTAAAGCTACCATAGATGCAGCCATTGAAGACCTTGAGAAGACCAAGGACTCCCTATCTAAGTTGGAAGAAAAATTCAGATCAAAGCCTTTCAGCCAGTTAGAAACCATCAACAACAACATAACAACAACATGAGACAACGAATACCTGGGATGCCAGCAAGCCCCTGGAGTGGAGGAGGAAAGCCGGGCCGGGTCCCAGATCTCACAAGGTATAGAGAGTTGTCTTAGGGGCAGAACAAAATGCAGTTTCTTTCGACCAGCCCCGATTATCCCACCGAGCGAGAAGCAAGTCCTGGTTCTTTTCTTATTCCAGCCTTAGGTTCAACCAACTTCGGTTGATTTCTCCCAGCTCTCGAGTGAGTTCGTTAAGCCATCTTGCAGTTTAAGCTATCGCTTTGTTGTGTTGTCCATCTTGCAATTTGACAAATTGTAGGGTAGTGGGCCCAAAGAATTACACAAATGGTAAATTTGTGGGCCCACGGCATGAAACGTGGTGAGTGCAAATTTTATGGTGCATAGCAAAGTCTACGTGTTAATCTTAACTTCGCATGTGCTCAATCAGAGTTGACTCTGCTATTATTAGTTTTACTATTGTTTTCAATTTTCTTTACTAATAATTTGTTTATATTAACCAAACGGTTACCTATATTAATGCGCTTTGAATTCAATGCAATTGTATTATTATTATCTAACCTATTAAGTTCCTGTTATCATCAATACCATTGTTAGCAATTTTCTTTTCTAATATTCCATGTTCGTTTTGTTATCTAACCTATTTCTTATTTCAACTAAATTTATTTTATCGATGTTATAATTTATATCATTGTTTAGTAATCGGTTTCTATTGTTTAAAAAATCTTTAGACGTGCTATCTGTTTGCAGGAGTATACCTTCGTTACGGATTGTGTTGGACACACTAATCGAGCATCGCAATTTGCCCAATCCAACCTGTTGCTTCGTTTTATATGAACCTGCTCTGCGTGAGTGCTCAGACTTCTTCTATTGTTGATTCCGAGTTGTGGGTCCTTGCGTGCTCATTCCCGGTGGAATCGCCAAATGTTATTGAAGATAATCACGTCAACTAAAATCTACTTCTGTGTATTTCCAAACGGATTTCTTTTTGGAGGTCTAGCTCTGTTTATGATGACAACGCATCCCTGTCTAACAAGTTCCTTATCTTTCTCATCGAGAGTTTTTATTCTATCTTCCAGACTGCATATGATTTCTCTATGAGGTGTCTGATTTCATATGATTTCTTTACGAGGGATCTGATTGGGGTAATGGAAAAATTGACAAGGTTCTCTATGAGGTATCTGATTGCATATGATTTCTTTATGAGGGATCTAATTGGGGTAAGGGAAAAATTGATCCCCTTGTATTTAATGGTATTGTTATTGCAATAATATCGAGCTTGTGATCTTCACTGACCCAAGTAAGAATAGGCCGTTTAAAAAACCATTTATGCAGTGGCCTGTTTTTTCAAAAAATCACTCACATGGATTAAAGCTAACCCAGGACTATTTGTGCAGTGGCCTATTTCTTCGAAAAATCACTGACATGGATTAATGTCAACCGATGACTATTTGTGCAGTGGCCTATTTCTTTTACATTTTGGTGTGAAGGTTTCGACCTCTGCAAATATTCATCAGAGTTTTTTTATCAATTTTCTTTTTCAAATTGGTTGTGGTTCATCGTTTATTGAACTTGTTTACCCTGCCCCTGTAGTCATACCCGTTGAATTCTCTTTACAGAAAAAAGATGGATTAGAACAAACAAGTACATGAAGACGCTAAACCTATCTTGCTTTTACTTTATTTGCAGGTGAAAATGATGTTTTTACACTGTGTTCAACTAAATGCCAATGTAATAGACACTTTTATAAAATATTTTTGAATATACCATTCAAATAAAGATGGCCTCTGGTTTATGATATTAATGTGTTTATATGTCTTATAAAATATTTTTGAATCTGTAATTCAAATAAAGATGACCAAAGATGGCCTCTGGTTTGTGCAAAGGTTATGGTGCATAGCAAAGCCTACGTGTTAATCTTAATTTCACATGTTCTCAATCAGGGGTTGACTCTGCTATTATCAAATGCGTATTTAATGGTATTGTTACTGCAATAATACCGGGCTTGTGATCTTCACTGACCCAAGTAAGAATAGGCCAAACCATTTATGCAGTGGCCTGTTTTTTTGAAAAATCACTCACATGGATTAATGCTAACCCAGGACTATTTGTGCAGTGGCCTATTTCTTTGAAAAATCACTCACATGGATTAATGTTAACCGAGGACTATTTGAGCAATGGCGTATTTCTTTTACATTTTAACCGAGAACTATTTGAGCATTGACCTATTTCTTTTACATTTTGGTGTGAAGGTTCTAGGCTCTGCAAATACTTATCAGAGTTTTTTTTATCAATTTTCTCTTTCAAATTGGTTTTGGTTGTGGTTCATAGTTTATGTTCAATAAACGCTCACTTGCAAATTTGCCCGTATGCTTAAGACAACTCAAAGAACTACACTTTCTCAACCTCGGCAGGGACTACCGCTACGACAGTGGCTCCCTTGTTACTTCTCAAAGATTTACTTTGTAAATGAACAAACATGGTCCAATACATGTGTAGAAACAATCATGTATATGTTAAAATATATATGTAAATGACCAAATTTAGTCCAATACATATACACATACACATGTAGAAACAATCATATATATATAATTTATTTAACACCATAAATAATTCTTTGGTTATCTATACCTAGTATAACATATATAAATATATACCCACATTTACATTTGTAATCATATTTCCTTTCTATTTGAAAAATTCTACTAGCTAGCATTACGATCAAAATTTTATTATATTATTTAATACTTTGTACTATAGACTCCTTCCTTTCATTTTTTCATTTAGTTGTATAAGATTTCGAATAAAATATAACAACACTTTTTCTTTTTGCCAAATAATGTTCACTATGTAATTTACACTGTAATAAATAAATAAATGCATCATTACATTTTAAATTAAAATTCTAATCATTTTCTTTTTTTCTTGACAAGCAAATAGTTACAAAAGTTAGTTGTCTTGAAACAATTTTCTTGGAAAATTAATAGTCAAGTACTTGGCTCCTCCCAACCTTGACACTAAAAAATAACTAATACCCCCTATGCATACCAGGCCTACAAATGTTTTTATGTATCCTTTCCTTCCTTCTCTTCAGTCTCCTCTCTTCTTAGAATGAGATAAAATCGAGTAGACAAAACATTTTTATGCAATTCCCATCTACCACTATTTTGGTGGTTAATAGTTACCTCCACCTCGCCAACACATGGTAGGTACTCATAAACTCATTAAGCAGCTCATTTTTCTCACTCTTGAGGACAAATTCCTATATTTTAGGAAACAATTAGTTGGCCAATATGTTGGGAACGGGTTCCCCTAAGAGCTTGTTTTGGGGCAAAAAACCCAAATTTTGTATAAAGAATGTAAAGTCTCCACATTTTGTGGTCTCGGAGCACAAAGATGTAAAGAGTCATTAAGGGTTGTCCACCCTTGTTTTGTAAAAAGTCATGTTGGTTGTAGATATCCAACCATGTTTCGCGGACCATGGGATTGTATAAAAGGAAGTATTAGAAGAATCTTTTAGGAAGAAGGGAAGAAAAGGAAGACAATTCTAAGAAATTGATAAATCTATGCAAATCTAAGAGCAAGAGTCTTAGTATAGGTAAAAGCTCTACAGCTGAGTGCGCAGAGGCTCAGAGTAGAAGTCTGCAACTGAGTGCATGGACCCTTGTAGCTATGTGCGCAGGGGGATATAATCTATATTGGAAATCTGAATCATCAATAAAGATAACTAT
Source organism: Pinus taeda (assembly GCA_000404065.3). Classification (NCBI taxonomy): domain Eukaryota; kingdom Viridiplantae; phylum Streptophyta; class Pinopsida; order Pinales; family Pinaceae; genus Pinus; species Pinus taeda. The sequence continues at coordinate 31,552 of APFE030967187.1, forward strand.
TCTGAAATTACTGTTTATTTTACCTATGTTGATTGCATGCGATTATGTTATGTTAAGTTTTAGGTTTACGTTATAATGTTAATTTAATGCGCGAATATATCTGTTTCCATATGTTATATGAATGCAAGTAAGAATATATGTTTATGCGAAGATAATATTAACTGCATGTTAAAGCTGGTGAACACTTAAGATAGTTCATGAACTTATATAGTAACATAGTTATAGAGGCGCGTAAGTGCTTGAGTCACTGATCAGGGTTGTGTGAAGGACGGTCACATAGCTTCGCAGAGGTTCTGAAAGATGGAAGAGAAAGCACATCAATAATCCCTAAAGGGTTATCGACCTACGTGAGGTAAGGGATTAAAGTATAAAACTGACATCACAACCATCTCAGGGTGTGGAAACTTGGTTCCTGCATCCCCCCATACTACTTCGGGTGAGACTTCGGCTCGTGCTCCGCGGACTAATGCCGAAAGGGCCCATCAAGCCAACAAATGGTTTCGTTTCTAGGACCGGGATCTGCATGAGAGATGCATGATGTCATATCACTGGTATACAACTAAGAAAGAGAATGAAGATTGGCTGGATATAAAAATCCAAGAATTCGCGGTGTAGGAGAACAAGAATCCACAACTGACGAAAGAACAATGGTGGAACAAATATATATATACAGAGATACACAAAATTTTCTTTTGTTCCTTCCTAGTTGAATTACATGAGTGGATTGCAAAGTTAGTGGACAATCAAGGGAGGTGGAGGCTTGATAGTCCAATTGTTTAGACCCTGAAGTTAGTGCGGAGATTAGAAGCCTCTAAAGATAAGATCCCTGGCTCTGTTGGTCATTGGCTCGATCATATCATAGGAGGATTTCTAACTGAGTTCGCAGTCGATACTTTAGTCAGTTACAACGAAGCAGAGTGATTCTTTTTCAAGGGTCTGTGAGGTAAGTGTTTGAAGTATTTAAATACCTGGATTAAGATCCCATTGTGAAAAAAACAGGTTATGTAGTTACCTTGATGTTTGGAGCTACGCAAAGTGGAAGAACTTACAAGAATGAAGGGAGAAAGGGCCCTGAATATAGCCCGCTGATTAGACCTCCTCTGAGTGACGACGAGGGAGTAGCATAGGCTTCTCCGTGAAGCGCTATTCAGTTGATAAGGTAGGGGTTCCCGTGAATACCGCAACCACCCACACCACCTCCATCTTCACCTCCATCGCATACAACCTCGCCCACACCACTGCAATTCAATATGGTGAATTTAGTAAAACTATCGTTGTTCAAGGGCTTGGGAAATGAGGTCGCAGAATAATTTTGGTTCATTGCAAAGGCTGTTTGGATCACATGAAGAAGGCAATGTTGGTTAGTTCTTTTGAGGAATGCACGCTAACCTGGTACACCAAGTACTTTAATGCTAACCCAACAGCTACGTTGGCAGAGATCTAGACTTTGCTGAATAAAGAATTCAGTATACCTAATTTTGAAGCACAATCAATTGTGGGGTTCAAAGAAATCTTGATGAAACCAGGCGAGACACCCTGAGAGTTGGATCAACGACTAAAGTGTAAGATCCATGAGGCTAATATGAATTTGACAGATGGGCAACACTGTAAATGGTTCATGACTTCATTGTTGCCTCACTTAAGGGTTGCTCTATCACAACAGAAGATTATGAACCAAGCGGAAGCCTTGGAGATTGCAATGAGACATCGATGCAAGATCCGAATCTGGAGGTTCAACAGATGCATGCGCAACTGCAGAACCTTTGCTTAGAATTGCAGAGTATGAAGAATGATAAGACAATTCGACTAGAGGTACGCAAAGAGATATAGTGCCCGAAATGCAAAATTCAAGGGCATGACAAGGACCACTGCCCGATCTTTGCGAATTATGTTGTAGTAGGAGGACCAATGCCTCTAAGGCTAGAAGTTCAAGCAGGGCCAAGTGCGGGGCCTATGATATGGTGTGCTATATGTTAGGTAGCAGGGAAACATGTGACTCACAATTTACACTTACTACAGAAGTTTGTATAGAACCCGCAACAACTGTTCTGCAACTTCTATCAATCATTGGGTCATGATGAGCGCAATTTCTGTAGTTATGAGTTAATGATGGATAGAACACCTGCTTATAGAGTTCAAACATAAACATGGCCTCTTGATCAGAGCATTGGGGTAGCGCGAATGGGTTTTCAAGGATGCGGATGAGGCCGAGGCAGAGGAGGACCTGGTAGAGGTCGGGGACACGTGTTTGTTATAATTGTGGAGGACCAAAACACTATGCATAGGAGTGCACTAACTTGATGCTTCTGTCATGCCAGTATTGTACGCAGTTCGATCATGAGATTGAAGATGGTCTTGTGCTACTAGCAAGGATATAGGAGAAGGGGGCATGACCTCCATAACCGACTTAGAAACTGCAGATGATGAGGGTTGAGCCTCGCGAAGAGGATCCAAATGTGAATATAGTACTGTGAATCAGAGTTGCAATGGGTGAAGATAAGAGGAAACAACTTGAAGAGAGTACGTGGGTCCGCAAAGCTCCAGAGAAGGAGGTTGAATTTGATCTAGAGCATGAGTGTGGAACATTTATAGAAGTAAAGAAAAGATTTGCTGAGGCCTCTACCTCAGGATGCCAGGATAAACCCACTGACGAGATGGATCCTTCCATGTTCACTACCTTATTAGAGACCTACATGAAGCTTCTCCATAATAGCAAGGCTGTAAATGGGTTACATGAACTAATAAATAGGTGCGTTGGGAAAGAAAACGCTCCTAGTGAACCATGCGTAGTCAGAAATATTGGTAAGCATAAGGCAAGGATGGGATGTGAGATGAGACTCACCATGCAAATAGGAGAATATGAAATGGATCAAGTTATTCTAGATCTAGGGTCAGACGCGAATGTTTTGTTGAAGTAAAAATGGGAGTGGATGGGGAGACCTGCGCTATAGTGATCTATGATTCAGTTAAGGATGGAAAATCAACAGAAGATCATCCCCATGGGATGATTGCAAGGGGTGACTATAGATATTGAAGGTGCGAGCGTGTTGGATGATTTTGAAGTAATAGAAATTGTGGATGACAAAGACCCCTACCATGCACTCCTTGGGATTGATTGGGCTACTGACAGGAATGGGGTGATTAACCTGAAGAAGCGAAATATGACGTTTGAGAAGAAATCAATTCGTGTAGTAGTACCCCTAGATCCTACAAAAGGACTGCGCTATACTGAATAGGTCCATGATTATGAAAGCGATGATGATTTGGACCATATATATAAGATAACAACGCGAGATAAAGATTGGGTGAATCCAACAACCGATGGATGCATTGCATGGGATCGCGAAAGTTCCTGCACATCAGACTCAGACGAAGAATTGGAGTGCTAGCAGAATCAGTTACATGAAGTATCTATGCTAAGATGTAATATGATGACTAAGTCGTTGTGCTGTGTGACATCAGAGGTAAGTAATCTGCCCTCTTATGATGGTTTTACTGATGTGGATATGCTTTTGGATGCATTTGAAAGGGAAGTTCCGGAGAAGCATCGCTTCTAGGCTTTGGATTGGGCATTGTGCGCTAGGCCCATGAGATGCTAGGGTATGCACAAAGATATTTTGATGATTGGTATGATTATAGGAGGATGATGACAATATGTTTTGGATATCCGAAAGTACGGATGACATATAAGTATGATGGGAGGGATGATCCATGCGATCTCTTGGCCAAATCGATTAAAGCTTATGGAGCGGATTCTTAGCCTGAATGGGTGAACCTGTTCTATCATACCCTAGATGTCATACCGATGAATTGGTACTTGGAGACAAAGCTCCGCCATGGCATTGAAGAATCTCATATTTTGCGCCAGGGGTTCATAATTACGTTCAACTTGGAAGATTGGTTTGACTATATTGACGAAGCACTACAAGAGGTTAAAACAATGATCTTTAGGATACTACGGGATCCTTTGGACCTCACTCAACCTAATTGGGCTACTCAGCTGAGCCATGCACTGGAATTCTATAACGTGACCATTGAAGAAGAAGGCGAGGATGCTAGAAAGATTAATATTCCAAAAATTGAAGGTCACTGCAAGGTTGAAGGACCGCAGATAGAGAATCCAGACATAACCGCGTTGCGAAAAAATAGACAGGTAAACATTGGCACAGATGCAGAGCCAAAATTTGGAAAGATTGGAGATTATTGGGATGACGCGACAATAGATAAGGTCGCTAAATTGCTCCGTGAATACAATATTTGTTCCCTACAATTTTTCAGACTTAAAAGGGATAATAGGGGACCTATGTTATGAAGATCATGTTAAAACCTGACGTGAAGCCAGTTAAGAAAAGGCCTTACCATCTCAATTCGAAATATAAGGAGAAGGTCCATTTAGAGTTAGATAAGATGCTCACGACAGCCATTATTGAATTAGTAAAAGAATCCGATTGGGTAAGCCCAATGGTAGTACAGGAAAAGAAGCAGGAGGATGAAATAGTGATATGCGTAGATCTCAGAAATTTGAATGACGCTTGTGTGCATGATCCTTTCCCGACTCTTTTTACTGATGAGGTATTGGATAATGTAGGCGGTCAAGAAGCGTACTCTTTCACTGACGGGTTCTCTCGGTACCATTAGATAAAAATTGTGCCTGAGGATAGAAGTAAGACAACCTTTGTGATTGAATGGGGATGCTTTTAGTATACTGTAATTCCTTTTGGGTTAAATAATACACCTACATTTTTTTCGCGCGTAGTCATTGCAACATTCAAAGACTTCATTCATAAATTTCCGGAGGTATACTTTGACGATTGGATAGTGTTTGTATTGGTAAAGCATCATGTGGCAAGTCTACGCTTGATGTTAGATACAGGTCAGAGATACCAGATCCTGCTCAATCTGAAGCAATTCTTGTTTTGTGTCCCTTTTGGGATCTTGCTGGGTCACGTGGTATGCAGAAAGGGATTGATGGCAAACCCTGTGAAGATCGCAGTGATAATTAACTTGGAGATGCCAAGGAGTGTGAAATAGCTACACGCAACACTGGGACGTACCGGGTATGATACAAAGTTCATCAAGAGCTATGCCTAGATCACCGTGCCTATGGAAAAACTATTGAAGAAGGATGTCACATTCTGCTGGAATGATGAATGTCAGAAGAGCTTGGATGTGTTGAAGGAGAAAATGTTCATCACACCGATTCTAGTCTTCCAGGATTGGAACCAGAAGTTTCATGTACATGTAGATGGATCATGTATTGCAGTGGGAGTAGCACTGACACAGGCCGATGATGGAGAATCGCACCATCCTATAGTGTTTGCGAGAAGGAAGTGTCCAAGGCTAAGAGGAACTATTCCACCACAGTGCACGAAGGACTAGCCATGGTGTATGCGCTCCAGAAGTTTAGGCACTATTTGAAGGGTGGACATTTTAAGATGTATATGGATCATTTCACATTGAAGTACCTAGTTAATAGTCTTGTATTGGGGGGGAAGATTTGTATATGGTTGTTGTTGTTCTAGGAGTATGATTTTGAAGTCATTGTGAAACCTGGACAGTTGAATGCAAGACCAGATCATCTGTCGCTCATCAAAACTGGAGAGGAGCCTACTAATTTAGAGGAAGAACTACCTGATGCACAACTCTTTGCAGTGTGCATCGCGGACAATCACTTAGAAGATATCATACACTTCTTGATGACGAGAACTGCCCCAGAGGGATATACAAGTCAGTAGAAGAAGGAATTGGTGGTGCACGTGGTAGACTTTTTTGTCATTTCAAGGCAGTTGTATAAAATGGGATCAGACGAAATATTGCGGCATTATGTGCCAAAGTTTGAAAGAAGCAGTATCCTCGCTGATGCTCATGGGGGACCCACAGGAGGATATTACGCAGGAAAAGAGATAGCGCAGAAGATTATACGTGTTGGGTTGTGTTGGCCAACCCTTCATAATGATTTGAAAGCATATTGTAGGGCATGTGATGTATGCAAAAGGACTGGCAGACCATCACGGAGGGATGAGATACCTCTAAACCCATAGGTGACGATAAAACCTTTCGAAAAATGGGCAATAGAATTTGTGGGACCGATTTATCCTCAAGGAAAGAAAACGAGTGTGCAGTACATCATCACCGTGACTGAGTACTTGACTAGATGGGTGGAGGCATAGCCTGTGAAGGACTGCACAGGCGCGACAATAACAAAGTTTATTTTTGAGTATGTGCTGACAAGATTTTGGTTGTCGAAATATTTTGATGAGTGATTGCAGTACACACTTTCTTAACGAAATATTAGCGCATTGACGGAGGAATTTCAACTGTATCACCAGAAAAGTAAGCCTTATCATCCACAAGCTAATAGAATGGTGGACGCATTCAATAAGATACCCGAGAGCACGCTGATAAAGGTTTGCAATGCTTAGCAAAATGATTGGGATGTACCCGTACCATGGTGCTATGGGCTTATAGAACGACTTGCAAGAAGCTGACTGGACAAACGCCTTTCAGGCTTGTGTATGGTGTAGAAGATGTGATGTCGATGGAATGCATTGTACCTAGTTTGTGAATAGCAACATTCAGAGGAATGGCGGATCATAGAGCCCTAGAATAGAGGCTCGTACAGCTAGCAGAACTAGAGGAGGATAGGTTTCTAGCTGGATTTTATAAACAAGTTCAAAAGGAGCACGAAAAGGCCTGGCATGATTGGTACAACAAGTTGTGCACCTTCAAGGTGAATGATCTGGTTTTGTTGTGTCATATTAATTTTGATAAATTTCCACGGAAATTTAGGATGCACTAGCTGGGGCCCTATGTCATCAAGGGGATTACCAATGGTGGAGCAGTTCAGTTAGTAAAATCTACCGGAGAGCCCTTCCCAAGGAAGGTGAATGGCAGCTAATTGAAGCCATACACCAATGGTTCAGCTAGGTGACTATATGAGGGAAGCACTCTCTTAGTGCTCCAGGAAGCTGAAAGGAGGTGTGGGACTATAAAATATACTCCCTGGGTTGGGGAACTACATGATGGGAGAATTGTGCGGAACGAAGGGATGTCACAGAGTCCACAAAAATGCATAGAAAGTTGCGTTACCAAGGAAGAAACTGCGTAGGGCAGCCAAAAGTGACCGTTAAAATCATTGTTCATGATTTGACGGTCAAAAAATAGCCAAATGGAGTGGGGGGGCAGCATTTAAGTCAAAATTTATGGGTAGGATATTTGAAAATTTATCGCCATTGTAGCATTAATGAATTGATTTTGGGGGAAACGATCAGATTTGAATTCAAAAATGCCTATAAATTATAGATAGCCAACCAGCAAAAAACACTTGGAATTTTGAGAATTGAGTTGTTGAGCTCTTAGGTGCGTATGAACCGTGAATACTTTGAGGCTTTGATAGCGATTTTAGTGTTTGAGAAGTTTCCCAAGGAGACACAGGAGTTGTTGAATAGCATAGACTGTAAATGTTGGGGAGGAAATGACAAGTGAAGGATTTGTTCCAGAGGTAGCCATGGCAACAGTGGGGGATACACCAGAGGTTGCACCTGTGGAAGTACTAGCTGAAGTCCCTAAATCACCGAGGTTGCCTAGACTAAGGCCTACCCCGACCAAGGAGGGTCCAAAGAACAAGAAAGGCAAGCAGGACACGACATCGCATCTAGTGTGTGGATCACCTAGAAATCACCCACAGAAAGATAAGCCCACCGCGCAGGAAAAGGGCAAGGTTGTCGACCTAGAGCTGGAAGAAGAGGTCGAGGAAATCCCAATGGATAACGAAGATATTATAGTGGAAACATAGGATGTTGAAATTGAGGGGTCTGACCCCATCTCTAAGCTGCTTGAGTACCTCCACGTAGGGGAAAGATGAAGGTGCCCAAAGATATTGATGATGGTAAGGTCACCATGAACGCACCCCTACTACCAGACCAAATTGTCTTTGAGGGACCGCGCTTGGAGTGTGTACCCATTTTGAAATTGGAAGACTAGGATTTATCTAACACGGATTGTTTCCCTCATTTAGAAACATACCAACTTATGCATCGTGTCTTCCATAAAAGCATTGGAGTGACTACTTTAGAGTAAAGGAAGTGGCTGAAAGGTGTGGACAAGGTAGGCCTGCTAAACCTACTATGGGTGCCACATTACAACCGTGCACCCATCACAATGATAGTGATCAAGCAGCTGTTGTGCTTGGTGTAAGATGGATGTTTGTCGTTGGAGGAACTGAAACCCATCACTGACATGCTGATTCGTAGGATAATGCGGCTTCCACATTCAGGAGAAAATATGGCCATGGCATTTGGTGAAAAGGCCGATGAGCATGCCCTCACTGAGGCGATGAAGGAAAAATTCAAGTTAGTATAGAAGCCATGTTCCTACGACATCACAAGTATCTTTGACCCCATGGTCAAAGTGGCGATGCAAATCTTTGCACGGAAGGTCATGAGGAAGTGTCGCGCAGATGAAGTGTCGGCACTAGTGATAGCCTTGGCTACATAATGCGTGGAGGGAGTTTAATTTAACTGGGCGTGCTACCTCTGCGGTGAGTTCCTCGGGAAGTGCCGCGAAGTGCAGGATCATAGGAAGACATTCCACTATGCATGGCTATTGTTTTCCATAGTGCTGGTTGTGTGGGAATTACTCGAGGATAGCCAGTTCCCTCCGGTTTCACTAGACCTACTGGAGGAAACAAAGCTCGCTTCCTTACGGGCTATGAAGGATCCTCAGCGGATCAAGGACAACAAAATCTTCTGGATATTGATGGAGATGGGCATCCATATGGCCATCAACCGCAAGCCATGGTTTTCACCTACAAATTTTGAGAGGTTGTAGGAGTACATGGAATTCAAGGTTGACTTCCACCATGTCTCAATATGGGCGCAGAAGGACCCTGAGCAGAAGTGGCATGACCTGCTATACTTGGCCACAGATGACATAACTGTAGTAGTCCTTGACCATTGGCCGACATGATGGCACATTGCCTTGAACCTAATTATCGGATCTAGTTGGTCTTCTGTGTAGTTGGCTGCAAAGAGGAAAAAGGAGGTCGACGACAAAGCCATGGTAGAGCATGTTGTCGTGAAGCAGACGGGTGGGCAAGCAGACGAAGAGGAGCGCGGCTTTAACAGGAGTCAGAAGTCACCTTCCCCAGAGATAGAGGAAGAGGATGAACAGATGGATTAGGGAGGAGAGGACTCGGAGACCACTCCATTCCGCATCAAGTGCAACAGAGATCCAAAGAAAGTAGGGCCACAGAAGAAGTCCAAGGCTAGAAAGACATCTCTCGATCTAATCACCCTAACAGAGGGGGATCTGAATCACAAAGGTGATATGGTGATGGATGCCACCACAGAACTACTACAACATTTCAAGCAATAGCAACAACATGCCTTGGGTGCTCTTCAGACGGGTTTGTGCGAGCTGCAGATCCATTCGTCACAGGTACAGACTAGCGCGGCGTTAACTATTTTTGTGCTCGGCACCTCAGAAGCCACAGGGATGCTATGTGCAAGGGACCCCTGAGAAATAGTGTTGTTGGATGGAGCACAGAAAACAGAGGTTGAAGATGACAAGGCTGTTGTCAGCGCCCTCAAAGGAGTTGGACTCAACTTGGTCACACTTCCCAATGAGGCACTTCACCTTTTGCAGGACGACATGATCGTGGAACTTCGGGCCCACAAACAACGAACATTGCAGGTAATCAATGAAGAAAAGGTCAATAACAAACAGATGGTTGTATAGAGAGACTCCTCCATTGACCTTGTGAAGGACCTTACAGACAAGAATCAACGCATGGCTAAGGTCGTGGCTGAGGCATACAAGTTTGTCTTGGAGCTGGACATTCTCGAGGCCGAGCCAGTAGATGTAAGGGTTTGTAAGCTCGGTGATGGAGTGCACGACACACGAAAAGAATTGGAAAAGGTTCACTTGGAACTGAACCTCAAAATTACAAAGTTGCAGTTGAAGGCCCAACCTTCGACTTCACCAAAATTCAGAGAGCAACACGAAACAACTATCAAAAACACTGTAGTAGCAGTGGAGAGTGCAGTGAATGACTGCACAATGCTATTCGAGCAGTCACTCGAGGTCGTCACCACCCTAAAAGAAGACCCCACTGTACAGACGCTGGAAACAGAAGCACAGGAGCTGCAACAGTGCTACAATTCAGTCAAAGCAACAGGGCCCACTATCACCCATCACGAAGAGGCTATCAAAGTCGTAGGAGGCCAAGGCATTGAAAGAGCAGGTCGATGCAGCTCAGCACAAGGAAGCAGTGTTGAAGGCTCGCTTAAAGCCTTGGTTGGATGAGGAATATTTGATCATGACCACTATTGAGGGAAAGGTGGATATTTTTCATGAGACTCAGCATAAGATACAGGCTGATAGTGCAGGAATAGCAATAGAGCAGTTCGTCAAAGAGATGAAGCAGGCAGAAATGCAATGCACTCTCGAGGTAGCAATTGTCCAAGTTGAGCTGGCAAGTCTTCACAACAAGATCTCCATGCCAGTAGAGTGACTCAAGGGTGAGTCACCATGTTTGTGTTGGGGGCTAATTGGGAACCGGTTCCCCTAAGAGCCAGATTTGGGGCTAAAAGCCTATGTTTTGGGGTAGAAAGCCCAATTTTTGTATAGAGAATGTAAATTATCCACATTTTTTGGTCACAGAGCGTGAAGATGTAAAGAGTCATTAATGGTTGTCCGCCCTTATTTTGTAAAAAGTCATGTTTGTTGTAGAGATCCACCCATGGTCCACGAACCATGGGATTGTATAAAAGGAAGTATTAGAAGAGTCTTTTAGGAAGAAGGGAAGAAAAGGAAGAGAGTTCTAAGAAATTGATGAGTCTGTGAAAAGCTAAGAGAGATAGTCTTAGCGTAGGTAGAGGCTCTGCAGCTGAGTGCACAGAGGCCTAAGGTAGAAGTCCACACCTAAGTGCACAGACTCCTACAACTGTGTGTGCAGGGTGGATAGAGTCCATATTGGAAATATAAATCATCAATAGAGAGAAGTATTCTGAAATTACTATGTATTTTACCTCTGTTGATTGCATGCGATTATGTTATGTTAAGTTCTGGGTTTACGTTATAATGTTAATTTGATGCGCAAATATATCTGTTTCCATCTATTATATGAACACAAGTAAGAATATGTGTTTATGTGAAGATAATATTAATTGCATGTTAAATTTGGTGAACACTTAAGATAATTCGGGAACTTATACAGTAACATAGCTATAGAGGTATGTAAGTGCCTGAGTCACTGGTTAGGGTTGCACGAAGGATGGTCATATACCTTCAGAGGTTCTGAAAGACGGAAGAGAAAGTACATTGATAAGCCCTAAAGGCTTATCGATCTGTGCAAAGTAAGGGCTTAAGGTATAAAACAAACATCACAACCATCTTAGCGTGCAGAAAATTGGTTCCTACATCCCCCCATACTGCGTCGGGTGAGACTTCGGTCCACACGCTGTAGACTGATACCGAAAGGGCCAGTAGTGTAGGGATTTCTTAGCTGACTAGCACTGAACCTGGGTTAGGGCCCATCAAGAGAACACAATGTTATAATTCCTCAATAAAATCTAATAATCTAGATTAGACACCTAAGACTTCTTGACAGGTAATAAATATTCCACAATAATTTGTAGCCTCATCTCTTTCATCCATTTCTACTCAATAATTAATTTTCAATATTTTTCTTTATTTACAAAATTAAAACATCATAATTCCAATTTTGCAATAAGTTAATATCAGTAAAAAATTAATGATAACTATATTTTCTAATTGTTTTTAAGACTAGCATACTTATCTAAAAAAAACATAAGAAGTTTTTAATTACATAAAGTATTAAGTGAAGGGATATCACATCATCCCCCACTTGAATTTGACACCATCCCAGTGTTTGATCAATGTCTTGATGGAAATACGCTTCAATCTTTCATCGAGAAAGAGAAGGATATGCTTCTTTAAACGCATTCTCCAACTCCCAAGTTGCTTCTTCTAGACTGAAATGTTTCCATTGAACCTTTAGTTGCACTATATGTATATTATGGAGTGTGACTATCCTCTAGTATAGAATACACATTGGTTATGCTAGGAACTCTCCCTCTGGTTCCATATGTACAACATTCCAATCAATGATGTGAGTTGGAGCATGTTCATACTTCTTTAATAGAGGCACATGAAAAACATTGTGAAATTTTATGTCTTCTATATGGGCAAGTTGATAAGAAATAGGTCCAATTTTTGGTGGGACTTCAAAAGTTCCACAATACCTAGGTGATAGCTTAGCATAGCTTCCAAGTATGAGTGTGCTCTTATTGGGTTCTGCTTTCAAATATAAATGATCTACCACATTGGACTCTTTGGTACTATTTTCAAACATGCATAGATTTTTTTACGATCTTCTGTTGTTTTCAAGTTTTGTATGACTTATTTAACCACTTCCTCCATCTCTTTTAATATATATGCCTCCAACACCAACCGATTTCAAGATGGTCCCAACTCAGAGGTACTTTATATTGTATGCCATAAAGTACTTTGAAATGACTCATATTTAAAGATGTTTGGTATCCATTGTTATAAGTAAACTCAACCAGGTGGAGGTAATCTTCCCACTTGGTCGGTTCATCCATAACATACTGATCAAGGTGTCTCTAGAGATGCTCAAAAGTCAGAGTGCTAGGAATAGCTCAAAAATCAAAGTCCGTAGATTCAGATTAAAACAGGACCAGATCAAAGTGCTTGCTATCCGCAATTCAACGATGTGAGTGACACTCAAATCCGAGCTTCTATGCTCAAGTTATAGCTAGTCAAAGTTTTGGTCATACTTGGCCAAGTGGTAGACTTAATGAGGCAACAATTTGGTAGCAATCCAATGCATAGAATCTGGCCACTAGAAAGGGTAAATTTGTCACCTACTTAATTTCTCGAGTGACCCTTAAAGTACTTTATATTGTGTGCCATAAAGTACTTTGAAATGACTCATATTTAAAGATGTTTGGTATCCATTGTTATATGTAAACTCAACCAAGTGGAGGTAATCTTCCCACTTGGTTAGTTCATCCATAACATACTGATCAAGGTGGCTCCAAAGACGCTCAAAAGTCAAAGAGTGCTAAGAATAGCTCAAAATCAAGGTCCACAGATTATGATTAAACTAGGATGAGATGAAAATGCTTTCTATCCACATTTCAACATTGTGAATGACACTCAAATCCATGCTTGTATGCTCAATTTATAGCTAGTCAAAGTTTTGGTCAAACTTGGCCAAGCGGTAGTCTTAACAAGGCAACAATTTGGCAGCGACCCGATGCATAGAATCTGGCCACCAGAAAGGGTAAATTTGTCACCTACTTAATCTCTCCAGCGACCCTTAAAAATCGGTAAACAGAAATTGGCTGGCCAACTATATATTATATATTATTTATATATATATATATTATATATATTTGGGGGGCATGCTGCCTCCCCCTCTAGCCCCCCAATGAGTCGATATATATTTGAAAAAATGTGTGTTGGGTGGGCAGGCCACCCTCTGCGAACCCGCCCAACCCTGTTACAGCCACCGGTGCCCATACATATAAACCACAACAGCCCATGGCCGATTCAAACAACAACCAAATGGCTCAAGAATTTAATAATGTACCACATTCCAACGACCATTGTGTAATCTGGCATCGACAGATGTCGAACTCATGTGACCAAAAGCCCCAGAATATGCCATACCAAACCATTGTGTTAATCACATAATGTTGCAACAAAACACAAAATTGTTACCACTCCACTCCAAAAATGCTTGCCTCCAACACATAACGGTTAATGTTAAAAAAGTATATGCGTTGAACTATAAAACTAACATGCCATCCATATGGGGTGTTGGTGGAGTTGGAACCCCTGACCTGCCAAATCAAAATTTGGGAACTTACCAACGGGCCAATGACTCTATGTTGCTAACTTCTCCCAGCAAATATCTATTTAAAGCCTTATCATTCAGTCGACCGACACGGTGGAGGACAAACACCGCAGAATCTTGAGGGGTCAAGAGGGTTGGAACCATGAGCGAGGGAATATGCTAAAAAGATTCCCTTAGAGGGCCAGAGGTGCCACTATCAAAATTTGACAAGGTGATATTAACGTTTTCATGTTTTCTCACTAGGAGTCTAACCGTATGGTCTGTTTCCCCATCTGAGCAACAAAAATTCAGGCATCCAGTAGCAAGGAATCTTGGCAAAATCTTAGGGAATCTACAAGATTCCCTAGGAGGCTGATTTTTGACCGAGGTAGAATGATCCCAAATTTATAGTATTTTTTCACATAATTTCACAGGGAGTGCAGTGGTGTGCTCATAATCTTCATTCGAGCAACGAATTTTTCGGCCATCTTAAAGAAGGAATCTTTTAGGGAATCTTCAAGATGCCCAAGGGTCCATAATTTTTTGGTTTCAGAAAGGGGAAAAGTTCATATTTGTTTGACACAATTTCGTGCCATGAATTTAATGGCGTTGTCTATTTTAGCAAATGATCTTTGTATTTTTTGGTGCCATCCCCGAAAGTGAAGGTATATGATGTTGTTATGTCATGCTTTTCTTCTAATTTACTGAGATGTTGTTTTTGCTGTTGAGATCCCTCATTATCATTATGTTGAGGGATAATTGTATGCCACATCATGTGATAATTTATTAGCTTGCCATGCTGAAGGAGGACCCAATTGAGTGAGACTTCATATAGGACGTCTCATGGAGAGACATGACACTCTTGTTGAGGGAATTTTCCCATATGAGTGAGAGTTACTGAGAAAATCTCATGGAGATACATGCCACTCTGGTTGAGGGTATTCATCCTTGTAATGACAAAGAATATACCATGTAGATCATCATCATTTGCAACATTTAATGAAGCGGCCTCCCCACTCTTGACACCAGGGCCCAGAGACGTAACCCACACTGGGTGAACTCCGTTATCAATGTGTTTTTGTTTATGATGTGATTGTTGTCATTATTTTTAATCTTCTTTACAGTATGCACATGTGAATTTTCATACTCTTTTAAATGCAATTTTTTGAACATCAGAGAAGGAAAATATATTGGATAATTCTAATAGTTGAAGAGATTTGTATCAAGTTTGGTATCACAATGGTCTTCTCACTGATGTGAATTGTGAGTGTGAATGATTGAACATGCAACAAGAAGAGAAATGGAGAACAAAAAATATCTTTATGAGGACCTCCTCAAGATGGTATGCATGGTGGACATAATGTATGCAGATTATGAGGATAATATGGCAAGAGAAGAATGGGAGAATGCAAGAGCAGAGGATGATGCTCCATCTACCCCTCGAGTGAACATCCATCTTCTTCATCGTCTTCTCAACATTCATATGAGGAGATCAATCAGAGCCTTCAAGAAGAGAATGTTGAATTGAGGAGAATTCTATGAGAAGAAAAAGAGGAGAAGTAAAGGTTGGAGCTTCAGCTACGAGTCACGAAAGAGACCTTGGAAAAATTGAAGTGCAACGAAGGCTTAGTGAAGGCATCATCACCTATTTCAGAATTGTTAGCTAAGGTAAACAATGTTGGTAATTCTTCAGTTCTATGTTCACATGAAACTATTTATGTTGTAAACATGGAGGTACCCATTTCAGGAGTTGGCATGAAACTCCTTACCAAGATGGGATATAAAGGAGGAGGACTTGGTGTGAAGGGCCAAGGAATGACTCAACCATTGGAGGTGGTACAAAGACCATGATTCACAGGTTTGGGATACACTGAAGGAGAGTTATCAAAGGTGTCAAAAGATTCGAAGATATTGATGAAACCATCAAGGAAATAGAATGATGGGAACACATCACCATCCTCCCATGAGAGTGCACATTGCAAAAGGAGAGCTAAGGCAAGCTCTCATCACCAAAATTTCACCAAAGATAGTCAAGAGAAGTATAACAAGTATTAGTATTCTAGGGTTCATTTTGATTATAAGCATGCTAATGATGATCAAGAATCATGGTGTAGAAAAAGTTGTAGTTTTGTGGTTTAGATAACCATGTTGTTGTTGAGTTCTAGAAGGGAATAGTAGCAAGAAAGAAGATGAGGAGTGAATGACCTCCTCCACATCAGGGAAGGAAGACGGTAAAGCAGGTTTGGAGGAAGATTTTTTTATTTTTATTTTATTTTATTTATTTTTATTATTATTATATTATTATTATTTTTTTTAATTTTTTAGTTTTTTTAATTTTTTTTAATTTTTTTTTTTTTCCAGTCATTGCAACAGAGGTGGACATGAAATAACCACGTGTTGGAAGCTCCATCTAGAGTAATGTCTCAAGGACAAAGTTCCAATGCAGGAACCAATTGGAAAAGTTGTTCAAAATGCGAATCTGCCATAGGGAGATGATGACCCATTCACTTTCATGAGTGAGAGATGGATTTTATAGATATGGTAGCTTGTCATGGCTACATTTTGTAATTCATGTGTTGCAATTTAAATTGTGAAAGTGATGATGTGTTTTCCATCGATTATTAAAGGAACAATGATGTTTTGTCCTTTTATTGATAGCTAGGGTATTGGTTTCTATTATGGTGTAAATTTGACCAAAGAGCGTGTCTTATAACATAATGGAAACTATGGGGATTCTTGCGTCATGATTGGTCATGTAATTGAGCATGTAATTTTCAAAGATTGTACTACAAGTTTGCAGAGGATGTAGATGTTGGCTCATCACTTATGGCTCCGAAGAACAAGGGTGAAGGAGAAGGAAGGGTGACCTGTCAGGACACTTTTGGTGCAGACAATGTAGACAAAAATTGCAGATTATGTTCATGCATTTGGAGGACCAAAATCTCCTTAGTGGGGAGGAATGATCTAGGTAGTTCTGAAGATGCTCAAAAGTTAAAGAGGACTCAGAATACCTCAAAAATCAAATCCACTAATTCAGATAAAATTGGGACAAGATCGTAATGCTCGTCATCCTGATTCCAGCAGTGGAAAGAACACTCAAATGTGAGTTCATATGGTCAAGTTATAGCTGGTCAAATTTTTGGTCAAACTTGGCCAAGTGGCAGTATTAACGAGGAAAAAATTTGGCAGCGACCCGACGCATGGAATCTTTCCACCTAAATGGGTGAATTCTTCACCTACTTAATTTCGCAAGTGAACCTCAAAAATCAGTCAATGGAAATTTGCTGGTTGATTATATATATATATATATATAATATAAGCTTGCGGGGGGGTTTGAAAAAATGTGTGTTGGGTGGCTGGGCCACCCTCGACGAACCCACCCAATCCCATTAGAGCCACCAGTGCCAATACATATAAATCACAAGTGCCCACGGCTGATTCAAAATAATGGATAGTTTGCCAAACGCTTTAATGCCATAACGCATACCGACGATGATTATGTAATCTAGGGTAGATGGGAGTCGAACCCACCTAGCTGACCACTGGCTGGTCCACCTACAACCCCACAATATGCCATACAAAATGATTGCGTTAATCGCATAATGTTTCAACAAACCACAAAATGGTTACCGCTGCACTCCAAAATGGTCTGCCTCTAACATGTAATAGTTAATGTTAAAAATGTATATGCACTAAACTATAAAATTAACGTGCCATCCATATGAGGGGTCAGTGGGGTTGGAACCCCACACTTGCCCGCTCCAAGTTTGGTTGATTAACAACAGGCCAATGACCCTATGTTGTGAAATTCACTCAACGAATATATATTTAAACCCTCATCATTCAGTCGACCGGGAGGGTGGAGGATGAATGCAGTGGAAACCTAAGCAGATAGGTCGGTCCGAACCATGATTGGGGGAATATTCCAAGATGCTGAAAAGATTCCCTTAGAGGGCTAGATGTGCTAGTGTCAGAATTTGATAAGTTGATAGTCCTTTTTACATGTTTTCTTGCCTGGAGTTCAACCTATGGTCTGTTTCCCCATCTAAGCAGCAAAAATTCAGGTGTCCAACAACAAGGAATCTTGGCAAAATCTTAGGGAATCTAAAATATTCCCTTGGAGGTTTATTTTTGACTGAGGCAGAATGATGCCAAATTTATAGTCATGTTTCACATAATTTTATAGAGAGTGTAGTGGCGTTCTTGGAATATTCATCCAAGAAGTGGATTTCTCGGGCATCTTCAGGAAGGAATCTTTAGGGAATCTTTAAGATGCCTGAGGGTCCAAAATTTGATGGTGTCAGAAAGGGGAAAATTTTATAGTTGTTTGACACAGTTTCTTACCACGAATTGAGCGGTGGTGTCCATTTTATGAGCTGAGTTTTTCATTTTTCGACCATTCCCAAAAGTGGAGGTAGATGATGCAATTATCTCATTCTTTTCTTTTAATTTTCGGAGATGATGTTTTTGTTGTTGAGATACATGATTATCATTATGTTGAGGGATACTTCTATGCCACATAATGTGAGATTTTATTAGCTTGTCATGCTAAAGGAGGACCCATTTGAGTGAGAGTTTATATAGGATGTCTCCTGGAGAGACATGGTACTCTTGTTGAGGGAATTTTTCTATATGAGTGAGAGTTCTTGAGAATGTGTCATGGATAGACATGCCACTATGGTTGAGGTTATTCATCCTACAATGAAAAATAATATACCATGTACATCATCATCATTTGTAGAATTTAATGAAGCAGCCTCCCCATTATTGACACTAGGGCCCAGAGATGTGACCCAAATTGGGTGAACTCTGTTATCAATGTGTTTGTGTTAGTGATTTGATGGTTTTCATTATGTTTCATATTCTTTACAATATGAACATGTGGCTTTTAAAACTCTTTTAAATGAAATTATGCTAACATCACAAAAGTAAAAGATCTTGGAATTCCAGTAGCCGAAGAGATCCAGATCACATACATTCTTAACATGTCTTCTAAAATTTGGTTAGTCCTTTATGTTTTCCCATCAGTTTGAGGATGGTAATTTTTAATGAAGTTCAAATTTGTCCCCATTCCTTCAAACATTCCCTTCCAAAATTTTGAAGTAAATTTGTCATTTGTCATCACAGTCTGAAATTACATTTTTGGGCATACCATGAAGCCTAAATATTTCCTTCATAAACATTTCTGTTATGTTGATAACTTTCACATTAAACTTAACATGAATGGCGTGTGAAACCTTACTAGGCTTGTTTACCACTACCATTATTGAATCATGTTGTTTCTTGGTCATTGGAAAGCCAATAATGAAATCCATGGATATGGTTTCCCATATCCTTTGTAGAATTGATAATGGTTTTAGTAAACATGTTGGATGTTTTTGGGATTCCTTTACTTGTTGGCATTCCAGACATATAGCCAAATAATTTTCTACCTCAGACTTCATGTTTGTTTAATAATAATCTTTTCTTAACACAATTATCAACCTTTGATAACCTGGGTGGCCGACTATGGGCTGTTATGTAGCTCATCTAATACAAAATTTTAAGTTTTGGGTCACTTGATATGTATATTTTTCCCTTAAACAACAACATATTTGCATTATTTATGGAAAAATCAGTATCATTTGCACATAATTATTCAATTTGTTGCAACTTCCTCTTCATATGTAGATATTCTTCATCGAATTATGTTATTGTTTTTATCATTCTAATCAATTCTATTTACCAATTAATTGTTGAAAGTGTACATATCTAATGTAGCTTTCTTCTTAAGGCATCGTCAATTTTATTTTCCTTTCCTTTAATACATATGATCTCAAAATCATACTCTCTAGTAAAGGTTAACCATATAGCTTGTCTAGAATTTATATTTATCTTATCAAAGATGTATTTAAGGAAGACATTGTCAATCCTTAGCTGAAACTTCTTTCCAATCAAGTAATGTATCCACATTTTAGAAACATGTATTATGGATTACAATTCAAAATCATGTGTAACATAATTCTTTCATGATATTTGAGCTTTGAAGACTCGTAACTAATTACATGTCCATATTGCATTAGAACACCTCCCAAACCTTATTTCCAAGCATCAATACAAACAAAAAAATATTTATTTGCATCAACTAAATTAAGGATAGGACCTGTAGATAGTAGCTACTTCAACTTCTCAAAGTTGTCTTCACACTTTTGATTCCACTCAAATTTTATCCCCTTCATTTGTAAAGAAGTAATGGGATAGGTCAGCTTAGAAAATCCTTCTACAAATATTCTATAGTACCCTATAATCCCCATAAATGATCTCACATTAGCTACATCCTTAGGCATTGGCCAATCCACAATGACTAATATTTTTTGGATGCACAACAATCCCTTCTTTTGACATTACATGCCCCAAATATTGAATTTGTTCTTAATAGAATGAGAATTCACTAAACTTAGCATAAAACTCAATCTCTCTATGTGTTTGAAGAATAATTTGTAAGTGGTGTTCATGTTCTTCTTTACTATTAGAAGATACTAAAATATTGTCTATAAATTGTAACAGACTTGGTTAAAAATCCATGTAAAAAAATATAATACCATGGTCATGAGATATGTATTCCAAGGTGAATGGTTATTAAAAACATCCTAGTGGGTATTCATTCCAATTACTATGGCTAAAGGAAATTGGTAAAGGTAATCAAAAATCATTTGGAAAGGCGCGAGGCACTAATTTGGATATTATATATGGAAATAATGGAAATTAGGAGAAAAGGAAGGTGAACGGTCACAAGTTGCATGTCAGGTGGAAAATGAAGGAAAAATATTTTAAATTGAAGAAAATAGAGGCCTCATTAATAAAAAGGCTTGTGAGGATTAGTTGGAAATATTTTTGACAGGTTTTGGTGGAGCTATCTTTTATTCTCTATCTCTTTCTTGCTCATACTCTTAGAAACTTAGAGTTTCTTGGAGCACTCTTTGAGGAGTGTGGAATAGTTGGTATTTGGAGAAAGAAGGAAAAATAAAGTAGGAAAGCGCAAGAGGACAATGGGATTAGCAGCTACAACTGGATTTCCTTGCAGGTATCGAGTTGCATTTATGGTTTCCTTGCTAGTTTTGGCATGAATGGCACATGCATGTGGTTTCTTGGTTATGATATGTCATTGACATGGAGGATTGATTGGATTAACAATGTATATTCCTAGAATTTCCATTTCTAGTATAGGCATGATGTTGTGGGTTTATTTCCTTTTCTTTTCTGGTTGGTTGTGATGATCCTTTAGTTTTGGTTTGAGTTACTAGTTCCTGGAGCCTTAGTTGGAAAAACGCTCTAGAACCTTATCACAACTTGGGTTGAGCTACTAGTCCTAGATCCTTGGCTGGAAAAATTCTCTAGAGACCTTGGTCGGTTGAGTTACTAGTCCTGGAGCCTTGGTTGGAGAAATGCTCTGAAGCCTGGCAGCAGTTGTGGCTTGAGTTACTAGTTCTAGAAGCCCTTGTTGGAACAAATGATTTGGATCCATGGAAAACGTGGGTAAATACCAACATGGTGATGGTTAGTGATGTCTGACCATGAGGTGGAATCTCTAGTTGAGGGTTGAGGTGGGTTTTCCTCTCAAATCCGCAGAAGGTTTTGATTGATTTGTTTTATGATATCCCACATTAATGCTTGGAATATGACATGGGGGTGACTAGCTAAAAGAAATATTTGGTTCATTCTAGTCTATAGTCGGGTGGTTCATGGAAGTCCCATACTTGGTCAGCTTATGAAATCATCAATAAGAGCTCTCTTGTTAGGATATTCTGACACATAGGAATAGTTAAGTATAACTTGGTCTAGTATAGAGTTAGGTAAAGTGTGTTTCTTTACTATGTACATTTGTAACTTACAATCCGACGGTCACGATATGTAGTGATCCGACGGTTCATTCTCTCCTCGGTATTACCGACACTTGATTCATGGCTTGACACCCGATTGGTCCATGAATTCTATTTAAAGCGCATGGAGGGTCATTTGTAGGTTAACCGTTCACGAGAGAAGCTTATGTAAATTTTCATTCTTTTATTAATAAATTGCCTGAAGTGGCCTCGTTGGCTCAGGCCATGGACTGTTTCCCTCTTTGAGGGTTTTAACCACGTCAAAATATTGGTGTATTGATCTGTGATCTGTTGGTGAGCGGTGTCCTTTTGGTGTTCTGTCTGAGGAACTTACCCTGTAAATTCCTACATGGTATCAAAGCTATTCGAGGGCCGCATTGGCTCAGGCCGTGGATTGTTTCCCTCTTTGAGGGTTTTAACCACGTCAAAATACTGGTGTATTGATCTGTGATCTATTTGTGAGCAGTGTCCTTTTGGTGTTCTGTCTGAGGAACTTACCCTGTAAATTCCTACATTTTTCCTTGGTATTTTATCGGTAATATAATTTTTTATATGTGGATTATAGGGATGTTATATTCTTGATATTTCTATTGGTTATATGCTGGTTATGAATGAGTTTTATGACAGTGAAAATGCATGGCCCTCATCATGTTTTGGTAAATCACTGACTATATAATGAATATGTGACTCAATATATGGTAATGTAGTTATTGTGATGAGGCATCAATTCTTCTTAGTGATTCTCATATCTTATGAGACCCTTATGCTCAAATCTGTTGTTTAAACTTGTAGAATGCATATTTGTGAAATGTTTGATCAAATGTTGGTCATGGCTACTAGGGGTCCAGTCAAGTCCTTGTTTAATTAATTACATTTTTATCATTATTTCATTTTTATGATTCAATTATGGAAGTGTCATGGAGTTCTAGGTAGTGACCTAAGCCTTGAGCCTAAAAATGTGGCACAAAACTTGAAGTTACAAGCACAAAATTGTTTGGGAAAGTCCCCAGTTGCAGGCATACCCATGATGTGGGAGTGAATAGAAGGTCTCAGTCACACTCATTCCTATATCATGGGAGAGAATGGGGGATTAATGCAGTAAAACGTTATTTTGTCTTAGGGGCTAGTAACTAGGAAGGTTTAGATGGCTCCTAGAGGTTCTGTAGTAGGTTTGGAAGGTTTTTGTCGTTGCGTTCCGCTAGTTCTACTTCCATAACTAACACATAGGGTTTTAAATCATATCATAGTAACTCTTCATCACATATTTACTCCGGTTGGATGGTTACATGGGTAGATGTGGGAAGATGGTGTTACAGAGTGGTATTAGAGCATGGTTCACCACTTGGATTGGATGGGCGGAATGTGTTTTCATTTATACATCTTGGTTGCATATATGTCCTTATGCTTGTGGTATATGTACATGTTATGAATGCATGGTAGTGGTCATTTTTATAGTTGTGTTGTCATGTAGGAGTGGATAGGGCTGTTGCTGGGATGTGTTTTTCATGAATGCATGTCGGTTGTATATGCATTTTCTATGCATGATAATGGTTATAGGTTGTTGTGCATGCATTTTTATGGTTATGGTTATGCATGTATAGTAGGTCATACATCAACCATGAGGTCCTTGTATTAATTTTAGGTCATCATGATGCTAATGTGTTGGTTGCAATAGAGCAGGAGACGCATATAATCAAATGGAGGTTGCAGCACTAGACTTCAGGGTAAGATTAGATCGTCATATAGGTTTGTATATTTGGCATGCATGTATGTAGTTAATGGTTGTTATAAGAATTAGGGTTACTTATATTCTTGTCATTTTATTATTATGGTTACATGTATTATAAATGTTAGTTTATTAGTGTAGTCATATCCACATGTGTCAGATAATCATGAATGATAGTAACCTGTGGTTGCATGCATTGTTGTTGTTGTTATATGATAGTTAGCTTGATCATTATGTTATATGTTAACTTGTTGATTGTTATATGATAGTTAACTTGATCATTAGGGTTATTGCATTAAGATATTGATGTTATATGTAGCACGCTAAATTGGATTGGCCTATGTAGATGGTTATGGTTATGATATTCAGGTATGGTTACTGACTGTGCAAAAGTGATTGTTATGCATGAATGCCAATTGTCTGTAAGATTATGATATGAACATGTTAGCTAGTCACTGTTATGGATATCATGACCTTATTTATGTTTGATTTGATATGTTGTGAAGTTATATTATGCTAATATAGATTAATTATGTAGATAAGATAGCATCCCTTGACATGCGTTGAGGTTATGTCAACTATTTGGTGTTTGAGTTTTTGTTTCCCATTATTTCTCCTAGTTGATTTATCTAATATGGTGTGTTTATATTTTGTTTGAATGTTTGATTAATTGCATGATATCAGTTTGCATCTATAATATTTCATGAATTAATGATCTTGTTTTAAGATGGTTGTATTAATACATATGTGTTGAGATAACTCATATGTACTTGAGTGTAAGTAGGTGATAGTTATATCATTATGTCTTATGACTATTATTTCATTATGACTTGGTTGTTAGACTTGGTAAAGGTTGATTTCAAATCAATATACATGATGTCTTGATCTTTGGAACATGAGACTGACATGTGTGAACAACTGTAGGGAAACATGCTTGGTATTACTTGAAAATGTAATAGTTGATGTGTTTATATACTAACAATTAGGTGATGTGATAGTACATAGTAAGAATTGATTGCAGCAAGGTAAAAATTTAAAAGAAAGGAATTGGGTGAGAATTCGTTTGGCTATGTTTGGAAACTAAAATTCCAAACAAATGAATGCTTTCAATACATGAAGTATTCTTAACATTGATTTTGTCTGATATTATGTGGATATATTTTATATTCCTAAACATTTATTTGACATATATATTATGCTAGTTTTTAGTTATGCTTGGATTTGTCAAGAGGATGGAGTCCCTTTAGAGATGGAATAGACGTGTTCAACTAAAAGGCAACGTTCTTGGCACAACAAGGTAAGATAATCAATATATTGTTATCTTTACTTATAGATTAAAAATTGTGTGTTTATGGTATTATGATGCAGGGGATTACATGGAAAAAGAGTCTGCCATGAAATATTGAAGAAGGCTCAAGTTGAGCTTTCCTTTGGAAGAACTGGGAACCATGGGGATTGAGTCATTGTTTTTGTTGTTAGTCTTGTGGTTTTGGGATTTTTTCATTTGTTACACTTTATTTGAGGCTTTTTTTATGTGTAGTGTATGGCCATACCACTTTGTTTGCGATATCATTTTGTTATTGATTTTCATGGTTTCTTCTTGATTGTCCTTGTTATTTCCTTTTATGTTTTGTGGGTCTTGGGAATTGGTTGGGAAAGAGGAAATTTTATGGAGTTTGGGGAGAGCTGGCTGAAACCAAACATGTAATTTAAGACCTAGATGAAGCTTGATGCATGTATAAGGGTAGTTGAAGGCAAGAGTATGACAACTAGTTGGATTGGTTGGGTCCATTGTGGGTCCATTGGTGTAAATGGATGATGATAGGATGATCATGGGAAAGGTAAGCAAGAAATTTAAGGTGAATGGATTTGAGGTGTAATATTCCTTGGCTATGTTGGGAACTATTGGGAACTATTCTCAATATTGTGCATGTGATGCATGGATTAAGTGAGTTTTCTGAACATTGACCTTATGATATCTCATAATTATGTTGTGATCATGATTATGTTGATGTATATATATGTATGTATGCAGTTGTCTGACAGGGCCATCATAGATCATGATTGTTTTATGATGATGTTTATATGTATATATGTATATATGTATGTTGTTATTTGACAGGGTCATTAGAGATCATTCTTGTGGAGGAGTGCTTGCTTATGTAGGTGAATAACATGAAGAGGTTCTTGGATTATGAGGAATCAAGTGGGAATATTAGCCCTGATAGATCTATGAGGTCAATATCATGTGGATATGATTAAATATTATGTGATTGTACTATGTCTATGTTTACATTATGGATAGGTAATGCTAAGAGATACACCAATGGAGTGAAAACAATGTGACCCATGACATGAAAGGATAAACATGGATGGTGGAGAGACACTGGAAGCAAGGTTGTTTGATAAATACATTGAAGTTTTGGATGTGCAGTAATAATGTTGTATATATATAGTGTTGTGTGTATATTGCATAGGTAGTGTTGGGTACAGTTGGTGATATGTACATGTTGGATATGCGGTGTTGTGTACATATTGTATTGAGTGCATGATGGATACACGATGTTGTGTGCATATGGTGTTGTGCGCATTTTAGATATGTGGTGTTGTGTACATATGGTGTTATGTACATGTTGTATATGCAGTTCTATGTACATATTGTGTCGTCTGCATGTTGTACATGTGGTGCTTTGTACATATGGTGTTGGGTGCATGATTGTACATGTAGTGTTGTGTGCATGTGGTGTTGTGTACATGTTGTACATGTGGTGCTATGTGTAGGTGGTGTTTTGTACATGTCGTGCATGTCGCACTATGTACATATGGTGTCGTGAACATGTTGTGCATGTGTTGTTGTGTACATGTGGTATTGTCTACACGTTGTATAGCTGGTGCAGTGTACATGTGGTGTTGTCTACGCATTGTGCGGGTGGTGCCATCTACATGTGATTTTGTGCACATGTTGTCCAGGTGGTACTCTGTACATGTTATACATATGGTACTGGTGTACATGTGGTATTATGTTCCTGTCATTTTTAAAGATCCATTTGGGCACATCACTCCCATCATCTAGATCAGTGTTTTAGGGCTCATAAAACCCTAATTTCAGTTTCTACATGCCCTAAACAAGTCAACCTTTTGAATGCCTCCTTCCCAGACAGTTTCATGGCTTGAAGACATCCTGAAATGGCCTCTAGGGGGACCAGCATAGGTAGGTCCATGCAAGGGTGCATTGTAGAGCAGTTAAGTCCATGCCATGGTGCTTTGCAAAGCACTTAGGCCCTCTTTGACCTACGTTGAGAAAGTTTGGGCGAAATTCACATAGGGTTTGGGGAATATTCTTATCTTCTGGAGCCTTCTAGAAGATTCCCACACTTATCATCTCCTATGAGCTTGAAAATGGATGAAGAATGAGTTAAGATACCTCTTACCTCTCATCCCTTCCTCCATGGAACTAATTCTAAGTATGGAAGGCCATTCAATACCTTCACTGATGACAAAACCTCCTCCATCTTCTTATAAATTGAGCACTCATCTAAGTGATCAGGGCTGGACTTTGATGAATTGTAAGGAGATAATGTTAGTTTGAGAATTGAGACTATTGTAAGTTTCATTATTCTTCGGAATGTCATGCTTATGATGTGATGTTGATGGAACCATAACTGGAGGAGCGACTTTGAATCAGGCTTCATGGTTGTAATTCTTCCTACTATTCAATAAAGTATTTACACCTTTTTCCATATGCTTATCTTGATATGTGATGCTTATATGTGTGAATGTATCTGATTCCATTTACTTGTAATCAATAGATCTTTTTCTTGGATTGGTTCTTTGTCTTCAGTTGATATTTACAGGTACTTCTCAAGTGTGTTAAGTACGTGAAGGAGCGACAGGACCGATAAAAAGGAGTCAAGAGGAAAGCGAAAGTACAAGTAGGTCCTCCCATTCTTTTTTTCTTATCTATTGTTTATATAAAAAGATTAAAGTGCTTTAAAATGTTGTTCTAGATATGTCTACTTATCTAGGGAATTAGTATTTATCCGTATATACCAAATTTTTCATAACAAATTGGCGACTCTGCTAGGGAACGATCATCGTTCCGGGTAGCTTATCCACATCCTAGGACACTCTAGCAGACTTTACTTCCTTTCATTGATTATATTTCAGCCTTGCTGAAATGAATTTTGGTAAAATATTGTGTTTAGTTGCCTCTTGAAATGGCTTATTGTCACCAACGCAGGCTTGTGAGGGACACAGTGCACTGCAAAGCACCCTTGGCTTAGGGGTAGTGCTCTGAAGTGCATTGTCTCCCATTCAGGGCTGCACTGATTGTCTTCGGGTCATTTTCCCACCTTTGGATAGGGTTTTTTTACCAAATTTCTCCTGTTTGATTGCTTGTTGAATGATTAATGAATGTCATGTGTCTAAAATAAGGATTGTATCTCCTTTGCTATCCTTACTTTGACTTGATTGATTAAAGTTTTTTAAATGATTTCTTTGTCATTATTGATTCATCATGAAAGTTAGATTATAGTCAATTAATATTTGTTCGAAATAAGGTGTTGTAAAAGTCTTATTTTCCTTTGAAATAGAAGTGTCGTAAAGTCTTCGTTCTTGTAAGAAGATTGATTGATTGTATGTGCCTTAGTTTCCTTTTTTGTTCATCATAACATTAAGGGAATTGAAAAGAAAAACTTGCATCGTGCATTGAAAAAGTTTGTGTGTGCTCATAGCAATAGTTTAGGGAAATTGCATTAGATTGTGCTCTTTAGTCTTTGATTGAAAGAAATATGATTGATCTATCCCTATTAGCTAAGATTTTCATTGTTAAATTGAATGGAAAGAACTCTTATCATATTAGTTGCATTCTAGGAATTGAAAATACATCACGTGGTGAACCTTGAAAGGAAAATTCTTAATCAAGATCAACTTAAAATTAACTTCAATTTACCTATTGGAGCATTGTCACCTAATGAATAACATTTAGAGGTTCTAGGCTAGAGATGTGTTTCAGCATCGTAAAACATAGCATCTATCGCTAACTTGTATGCAATACATCCCAAGTGTGATATCTCATTCCACGTATGTGATTATATCGTAGCTTGTCCACGTACCTTCGGGTATATGGGACGGTGTTATAGTACGTAAAGTATATGGGAATTCTCTCACTATGCGGTTTTGCATTAGATAATGCTAATACAGATTGGGCCTCCACGTACTTTCAGGTATATATGGGAGGACAATACTAGATTGTTATCCATCCTTAGGTAACCGAGTCAGCCGCCTTGTACATTGCAATACACTAAACGTAGCGGGGAGATTGGCTGCCTATACTTCTTGGTTCACCAGGAGGTATTATGCAATTCGCAGTTGCTTGGTAAATATTTTTCCTAGATTACCACTTTTTGTTTATTTCTTTTTTGTAATAAAATCAATCAAGAATCGTGGAGGAGAATCAACCCTTACCCCATTGTTTGCGGACAACAATGAGAAAACCGCCTTTACTTCCCAAAGCTACACCTATTCGGTCAAAGCGGTCTCGTTTGACAGGATCCAATAATTCATAAGCATCTAGTTCTTCACCTGAATTACCAGAAACACCTATAACGGTAAGTACTGTGACCCCAGTTACTCCTACGGTTACTGATACATCTGTTACTGAAGTGGAATCTCCATAATTACCTGAGGAAAATAGAACTGAATCTAGTGAAATGGTAACCCAAGTTGTTCAACAACAAGTTGGTTCTCAATCTGATTTTGTTCAACAAGAATTTACTTTTGAACCTGAATCTATTAGACCAGAATTGGATCCTAAACCCATCATTGTTCAATCGGAAGTTACTTCTGAACCAAAAGTTGTTCACGAAGCCCAACCTGAACGTGTTCTTTTACCAAAACATTTCGATCTTGAGGTGGAACAATCAAAAGTTGTTACCTTACCAGAAGAAGATCGACCAGTAAATCCTCAGACATTCCTAACTGTCGAGACCCCATCTTTATCTCAACAACAAGTAGAAATCTATTATAGACTAGATGATGAAATTCTTCCACCTAGTTTGATTTCAATAGAAGAGGAACCTAAGGTAGATTCACCCAGAAATCCATTCCATTTTGGATCTAGACTTTATCTCTATCCTTATACTCCTCATTTTACTGCTCCTTTTGATCTGGATTACTTTCAGACACCCATTGATTGATTAGGAAACTTATTTGGACATTTGACTATGGCAGAGTCAACATCCCAGACCATACCATCTATTACGGATACGACATAATCTTCTGTCATAACCTCTCTGATGTTTACTACAACACCCGAGTCACACTTGTATGGTGTTCCGTCCATCCCCATTGGGTTACCAATCTTTATTGGGAACCCACTCAAGTGTTGCTTCTATCCCTTGGTCTTCACCAATGTCCTCTACTGGAATTTTATCTGGTTCCTCACTTACGGTTACCGAACAACTGGACCCATCAAGTTCACATCAAGATGGTTCATCTAGTTACCATCCTATGTATCCTCTTAACACTGGACTACCCCCATATGGAGAAAAATATGCATATTATCCTTATCCTCCATATTCTGCGAGGCAACCATATGTCAGTATGCCGTTGTCTTTAGGTCAGCTTGGAATGACTATCTGTCAGTGGCATCCAACCATGCCCGTTCATCCTAGGCTTGTGTATCCATCACAACCTATGCAATCTGTCTCATCCATACCTATGACACCTGTTGTTACAACTGTGCCGCAGTCACAAGCTCAGATTTTTGTATCACAACCTGTGCAAGCTAGCCCTTCAACCTCAGACCCCCGACTTTCAAGTTTACAACAACGACTTGTGTTTGGAGTCCAACAACTTCAGGCTAGTTTACCTTTTACTGGAATGACTTAGACTTACACTGGTTTAGTGTATTCAAAACCTGGTCAACCTTACATTGGTGGGCAACAACAACTATGAAATCAACAACTATTGTACCAACAACAACAATTACTTCAACAGCCTTGGCAACCCCAATATCAACAACAACAATTCTAGCAATACCAACCTCAATGTGGACTTAGACAACAAGCTCATGCTGGGTTTGGTCAGCAACAAGTTTATCCAGGCCTTGGTCAACAAGCCTATGTTGGGTTTGGACAATAGAAAATGTACCCTGGTGCACAAAAACAACAACCTCACACAAGATTTGCTCAACAAACTTACCCATATAAAGGTTACCAGCAACAAATGCTTTATGATAGTATGCAAAGGCCTATTGCCCAGGAAATCCCATCTTACCCTGGATATGGTCAACCTCACCTCAATAGATAGTTTCCTTTTGTTGTGAAACTTGAGTTACTAGATCTAAATTGGCTCACCAATGACCCAATTCTTTATGCACCTTGGTGGCCGATGATTCCTCAAGTTACCTTCTAATATTCTGAAATTCAATGGAAATCATGGAGAAGACCTATCCAACCATGTCATGAATTTTGATTTATAGTCTTCATCAAACTCCTTGAATGATGATTCTATTAGACTTCGTCTTTTCCAGAGAATGCTTACTCGTCTGGCTATAAAGTGGTACATTGAGTTACCACGAGCTTCTTTTGAAAACTTCACTACTTTAGCTACCACGCTTTTAACCCACTTCTGGTTACCCATATGATATGAGACTAGAACGAAACTATTAACAAACTTTAAACACATTATTGCTACTCATATCTCTGATCATATTCATGAGTGGCGTCGTCATCGTCGAATGGTTAAAAATTTTGTTCCTGATCAACTTCTGGCTGAGTGGTTTATAAAATCCTTGCTGCCATTTATCACTGAGGATGTGGTGAAAGGTGGAGCTGTCACCGAAGAGCAAGTAATTTCTCGTGCCCAATATTTGGACTTGATTTATACACAGTCTGGCACGCTCTATGATAAGATCTCGAATGCACCCCGACCAGCTTTTACTGTTCCTCCTCCACCATTGAGTAAGGACTGTCATGATGGCGATGGTGTGATTGGTTCTTTGAGCACACAAATGATAGGTAGACCATCTAGTCAAACACTTGCCATTACCAATCAAACTAAAAATGCACCTGATAACACTCTTACTTCAGAAATCAATGTCGTGTCATCTGACAAGGGCAAGAATGAAAAGAAACCATGAGGTAAGAAAAAGGGGAAAAACAAGAAGAAATAAAATAACTCCCCTCAAGAGAAATAATCTGATTCCTCTTCTTTGGCAAGGAAACCTCGTTACCCATGTTTGATCTATAACGATGAGCATTTTACGTGAGATTTTCCACACCGCTTTGAAGTCTCAAAGATTCTGAAGAGTTCTAATACATCTCTAGTATTGACTAATCCTTTTCCAAATCCGGAGACAAATATGGTTGCTACAGACCAAGCTTCCACTTCCTAAGTGCTTATGCTATCCGCCTCTAAGCAGAAATATGATGTTTTGGTGTCAACATGAATTAAAGATTGTGGAAATCAATTTTCGTCATTGAGTAACTAGGCTGACTGACCAACCCTTCGACTACAACTTTGAATGATCCTATTCCACCACCTATTGCACCAGAGTTAACAATAAAACCACCTAAGGGAGTGGTACATAAATCGAAATTTAACCCTCAAGATCGAGTAGCACAAAACCATAACATAGTAGAAGATTTGGCTCAGTCACCTTCTACTATGTCGACACTTGAGGTGCTACAAAACTGTCCCTCCTAGAAGCAGGCTTTGTTGTCAGCAATTGGTGGAACTGATCGAACGGATTCCAATATTGTGGTTTTCAACCATGCAGTTTATACGCCATAGTTACCAACACAATTATCATTTCTGATTCAAGTAAATTCCTTGAATAAACTTGTTCATCGAACCATTATTGATGATGGGGAATCTACTTGTATAATTTCTATGAGTTGTTGGAAAAAACTTGGCTCACCACCTTTGTCACATTCACCAACAACATTAAAATCTTTTGATAGTCGCACATATATGCCTTATGGAATATTGAGTAATATGCAAATCAAACTAGGAGGAAAAATTGTAACGGTTGAAGTTGCGGTAGTTGACGGACCCCTTGACTACAACATTTTTCTAGGAAGACTGTGGGTTATGCCATGGTCGCTGTGGTTTCAACATACTTTCGTATGATTACATTTCCTCATAAAGGTGGAATCACAATTATCAACCAACTCACCTTCTTCGCTTGTAGTTCACAGGTTACTGGAAGCATCCCATTGGTACACGGACCCACGCTATCTCTCCAAAACAATGGTGTAGATTCTTTAAAGATTCTTCTCTAATAGATACTTTTTCACTACCACCACTGTCAAATTTGGCGGAAGTAGCAAAAGTTGGGACTTGCAACACGATATCTTCCACTTCATTTGACTTAAGGAGGATAACCAATAGTTTCGAAGTTGATAGTAGTAATGAAATCATGCCATTAATCACTATTGAGCTAGCATAACATTCAATCTTTCTGGCTTGCGTAAAAAACCCAAATCCATTTTTGTCAATTGTATGGGCAGATCGTTCATTAGAATTTGGTACTTCTTCCGATCCTTTTTCACGTATATGTTCTACTGATGAAGGAATCATCCAATCAATGATGATGGAAGGAGAACCATGGGAGGATTATCATAATCATTCCCATCTTCCAAATCACATCGAAGATTATTCAAATGAACTTGATCATCCTTTAATTGTTGATTTTCTTTCGAGTTATGTTTTCATAGATACAGTAGATTCTGGGTGAAACTTGTCCAATATTGAAGAAACCATTTCTATAAATATTTCAACCAAACCTAATGTTGTAGAAAACATTCATGTCGGAAAATCTTTTTCTCCATCAGAACTTGATATTTACCA